>JAIPMN010006842.1:4257-23174 GCA_020650975.1 Apostichopus californicus
TATATATATTCATATATTCATATATACATACATATTCAGCTGTTCACTTCCTGCTGCAAAAGTGCTCAGTACATAGAAGTAGAGCAAATCCAATGCAAATCCAATGCAAAATGGTGATTTAAGTCTCTAGAGGATAGTCTACGTCTTGTTGAAGAGTGTTCCTAAGGAGTAAATTCCGTTTATCTGAAGACTGCAATTTCTCTTCAGACTATTGTAGTATTGATATGGCCCTTCAGGTTAGCAGACACACTACGCTGTGTATTGAAGACAATTCAAACAGTTATAGACCATTGCCTACAACAAACCATTACGTTTGTTACTACACTGTATGGATGTACCACTTAGGCTGAGATGATTACTTGATTAGTCATCTGTGAGGCTTTGCTAGTTCTTTAATTATCAGCAGTAAATCTGGAGGCTATTTTGATTTAGTTTCATTACTTTTAGTCATTCTGTTGTCTTCGGATTCATAAGTATTTTGTTCTTTGATAATGCTAGTGCAATGCCATCAGTATCGTATCTATTAGGTATTAATTATAATTGTGAAATTATCTGTTCCACTATTAGCAAACATTACTGTCTGTCCCATCAACCTAAATCATCATTTCCTGTGCAGGTATGTGTAGCCTTCCCTTGTTGTTCATTGTCAAAGTATTGCATTCTGTGGACAAGAGCACTTTTGAATTGTGGTCTAACACTGAAATACTTTGTAGTTTTGTATGCAAGTACTTGGCATCAATTTGTTTCCATCTTCAAACTTACAAGTAGAAGTCAGTAAAAATATTAAACCTATATATGCATTGGCTGCATGCTTAACTTAAAATGAAGACATACTGTTTTATAAAACGAAGTGTAAATTAATTAACATTTTAATTAATATGAATACTTCTTTTTTTCTTTTGGGGGGTACTGGTTGCCTTCCTTTCATCCTATCAGCTGTTTTGCTTTTAATGGTTTAACCCATAAACCAATTACATGCATGCACACTGTATGTACTTCAGTGTATGTGTGTGAAATGCAAGGAATTATATGGTATGAAAGTGAATAAAGTCTTGCACAAGAGCACTTTTGAATTGTGGTCTAACACTGAAATACTTTGTAGTTTTGTATGCAAGTACTTGGCATCAATTTGTTTCCATCTTCAAACTCCTACAATAACAAACAGTGGATAACCCATTTTCTTTTCTTTCTCATTAGGACTATTGCTTTTTATACAAAGATAATTTCTCCAGTGGATTTTCTTTTCATTCTATTTATTTAACTCCCTTAATTCCCTCAAGTTTACATGCACCCCAACTTACCTAACGTACAACAATGGGTAACAGTACTGGGTGGCCACTTCTGGGTCTCTTTCTTCCAAATCTATACCTTCTGAGCAAGTTTTACTCTTTTTGTAGTTTCTACACGGTTATAATTAAAGCACATAAGTGGAAAAAGGACTGAGTCGCAGTGTTCGTCAGGATCGGTGACTATGAAGTCTGTCTTGATTTGGTGCTTTACAGTTTAACAAGGGCATTTACAAGTAGAAGTCAGTAAAAATATTAAACCTATATATGCATTGGCTGCATGCTTAACTTAAAATGAAGACATACTGTTTTATAAAACGAAGTGTAATTTAGTTAACATTTTAATTAATATGAATACTTCTTTTTTTCTTTTGGGGGGTACTGGTTGCCTTCCTTTCATCCTATCAGCTGTTTTGCTTTTAATGGTTTAAACCAATTACATGCATGCACACTGTATGTACTTCAGTGTATGTGTGTGAAATGCAAGGAATTGTATGGTATGAAAGTGAATAAAGTCTTGCACGCTCCTCAACCTTATTTGTATTCACCTTTATTAAAAACTTGTCCGCGGCAAACAAAATAGTTCATCAGGGGATCACAGTAAAAAAGCAGTCCAACCAGTTGGGCTTTCAACTCTTGCTTTAAAATCATTTGCATTGGCAATATGAATATTCTATTATCTGACAATATGAATATTCTATCAGTGTTTTGCTGCATGTCATTGAAGTCTCGTCCCAAACCGCGTGCCCCGCTCTGAAAAAGTTAACTTTCCGTTGCTTGCAAGTGAAGTTTTCTGCTTGTCGCTACAAAATGCAGACAGTAATAAAATGTGAGACCTTGTTATCTTTAGCTGGACCTGAGATGTCCATCCCTGTATCGTTGTACACTGTGCTGTGGGTATTGACCGCAGCTTTATATACTGACTGTACACTAGTGTCTAAATACCGACGGAAGCAAGCTGTGAGTATTTTCTAGGATCGATGGTTGTGTCTAACACTTCTGTTACACCTCATTCGAAACTAGGTCAGATTACCGACATTAGACGTTTCATTTTGCGTGAGTCTTCACACCATTTAAAGTAATGTGTGGAGAAATACAAATTATTAGACTAGTGCAGCAAAGTTGCAGAATCTCAATACTTTGCACAGCGAGTGAAAGGGATTATATCCAGTGGATGAAATATATATATTGCTTATCCCCACCAGATAGCAAAGTCACCTTGGCGATTCTTTGCCATATTTCACATGAAAAGTTTTTAATGTAACTGCAGACAAGCTTGATGTACTTATAGGTAAGCTGTATTGACCCCAAATATGCTACGAGTTTCAAAATATGGTCACCTTTGGTCAAAATTCTTAGACTGTTTTCATTAACACCTTGGAGGAAATTTACCTCACTGGGACATTCAGTCATCTTGTGTGTTCATTTAGAATGTCTGAGAACAAAATTGGAGGGTAAAGACCTCAACGAAAGCACTTTTTGAAAACGTCTAGCAATTACAGCACGCTATAATTTGGGGCCTAAACAGACTACCTTTAATAAGGTAGATCCACAAACCAGGTATGAAGTGCATCCAAGCTGGAGTTATTATTAACGTGGTCTTTAGTCTGACCACTGTCAATCTCAAATCAGGCGCATAGCCAGGGGGGGCAAAGGGAGAGACCGCCCACGCACCCCCCCCCACTGCACACATTTTTTCTATATCGCTAGTAATTTCAAAATAAGTGCCATTTCCAGCGATCTGGGAGGCATTTTCGGCAAAAATTTCTTGTACGCTTCGCGCCAACCCATTGTGGCTCTACTCTTAGATAGTTTGCCTACAGGCTTCGCCCCTCCCTTGGCAAATTCCTCGCTATGCGCCTGTCTCATATAAACCTTACCAAAACAAATGTTCAAACTGACTGGTAAAAACTTGTATGTTGTACTATGACTGATTTAGGGAAACTGACATAGTGCTTAAATAGAAATTATTCATGATTTTTTTGGAGATAAAAATATTTTGATGGTATTAAAGCTTTTACCATGGGTTTTATGTCATTTTCAATTAAGCTGAAAATCTACCAATATTTCACTTTAAATACTGGAAACAAGAATGGATTGGCTGATACGGAAATAACGGACAACAAGGTGTGATACATTGTATTCTTCTGCCTTTTATTAAGAAAAACAAATGAAGTTACAGAAAACGATAAGTTCTGGTAATTTGGTCACAAAGTATGGACGGACAAAATGACAAGTAGCAAACTTCCTAAAAATGGTAAAAAGACATGAAAGAGAGAACAATAATTACAATATAAATATTAAAGCCCTGATTTTCTCCTGTAACAATTGAATATTAACAAGTGAATACAAAACATGAAGACAATGGAAAACAATACCTCCTTTTGTTATTTTGAAGGGAAGAACAAAACAGTAGAATTGGTTTTAAGTTCTATAAATCAGAACTCAGTAAGTACATTCTCGGGTTTTTCGATTAAAAGTAAGGGTAAACATTACTTCAAGACTGAATTGAATACTAAGTGTAAAAGACAAATTATGATGGTTGTATCTTGTTTAACATTTCTTTCGATGTAAAACGGTACGTAAATACTACTACTACTACAAAATTCAAACATACAAAAACACAAAATGAATCGAATAAAAACACTTCACAATATTACAGAATGTTGAGAAAGATTTACAAAATGGAAAAGACATATTTGAGTGATTTGTTTTCAACTAAAACTGTTACTTACATATCCTTAAATCCCTGAACATGCATTATTAAGAGCATTTCCTCATCTTTAGCACCCTGATCAACAAACTCATTTCACCTTCACTTCTAACAGAGTATTGTGTGATATATTACATTGAAAGATACCAGAAGGCAAGATATTGCGTTGCTTTGTGGGGTAAGATATTCCCACAATGTTTACCCCTTTTTTGAGTATTGAATGTAATCCTATCTCTGTATTTGTTAGGTTTCCTTCATGTTGTGGTCACTACATTTGAAAAGTGAATTTATTTACATGATAAAACTGTCAGGCACAAACTGGATACTTCAACAAGTCGTGCTGGTTATGCTTGTGATATCTGTCTATTTCCTGATGAGAACTTTTTTGTACATGAGGTACACATGCTAGTTAGCTGAAGAATGCACCTTTAGTAGATTTACAAAACCAGACAATTTTTTACATTTTATGAAGAACAACAAAGTGTGCATTTCAAGGGTTTGAATGAAACTTTATTGGAAAAACTTATTTTCAAGGAGATGTTTGAGTTAACTGTTACCCTGCATAATGAAAACACAACATGGTTGACCAAACTAGACCTATAAAACCTGTCCAGCAAGAAATGAAAGGGAATGCATATCGCTCAATATTGCACAAGTAGTAAGTCTTTTGACCTCTACAGTATGGACCTTCTATGGCATGGGAAGGTTCACATCATCCAATCAGAAGATTCTATCCTTTTACGAAAACTTATTTACAATGTGTTTTTTGTGAAACCATTAAAATAATGACCCGATCTATAGAATACTGTTGACAACATATTTTCTTCAGCCTCAATTATTTTGAAGTCAGAAGAATCAAACCTTTTTACTTACAAAACTTATCTATGTGATAGTGTTGACAACGTGACTTCCTATCAGCCTCTGTCTATTGGAGCAAATTGAAGGCTAAATACAGGTTTAACCTTCTTCAACAATGTAAATTCTGATTTACACCCTTGCATAGTTCAGAAATAACAATGATCATCTGTTTAATGAAACTAACTTGAATAGAGAATGTCATCCAACCTATCAATAAAAGATATCTGTTATTGCTACTAAAAATGTTGAAATGAACAACAAAAAATATTCACCAATAGTGACAATTAACTTTCACAATTCCTTTCACACTGCAACGTTCAGGTTTCCTCATCTATGCAACAAAAAAGTAGCCCACCTTCATAAATACATAGAAATGGTTTGGAGGGGTAGAACAAGAGTGGCTGTGAACATTTTAAGCATAGCAGAACTTCCAGTGCAATATTGATAACCACAACAACAAAAACTGATGCTGAGGAACAAATTTAACTTAATTAAATTTATGCTGATTCATCTAAATTAATAAAGTCTTCATAGTTTTATTACATTCGCTGTTTATTTGGACCAGATTTTTGGGGGGCAATACATTTTCACTCATGGGTGCTGTTGAAATGAGACCTCAAACTAAGCAACTCATTTTACATGTGTCCTAATGGAAGTGTCAGCAATTTTGTCACTTAAAATTTTACAAGTGACCAAACAGATCACAAACTTTGACTGTATATCATCTCATTTCACCTAACATATGAGTTAAAAGCAAAATGGTTTTGATCTTACCAAAAGATTTGCTTTCACCTTTTTAAGTTTTTAACACATGACGGCTACATAGTCTTTATTGATCGCGTCGGATATCTGTGCAAATTTCTCGAAATCCATTGAGGAATTCCCGTTCTTTCATTGTACCCTTACGTCTGCATGGCTGGTTGTTTGTTTAACTGAACAATTGTCTGTTGAGAACAAAGGACATTCTAGTGGCACTGTAAAAATGAAAACTTCCACACTGATAAGAGACAATTCCATTTTCAGATCAAAGAAACTCAAGATATGGAACTTCTACTCTTACAACTGTGCTGTGTATCAGATAAGCCAGACACTAATTCAATAATAGCATCTCATTGGTCTGATCAGCAATGCCACCTGAGGGAATTTTCTGGAAAAAACACACACATCATTTTCTTCATCTCTCCTCTTTTTTTTCTTTTTCTATCATATCATCTGCTGTTTCCTTGACATAAGAATAATCAAGAATATTTGCTATTTATTTATGTATGTATGTATTTTAGATCCTCCTGCAAGCAGGAACTCGCAAAGAAGCCATCATTGGCTTATCAAAGCCACAAGCTGACCGAAGTCAGTCTCTTAGATTCATATTTAACGTCCATGATTATGAATTTTCAACAACTCTGTAACTGGACGAAGTTCCAACCTTATCATGACCCTTTAAGAACTTTCAGAGCCATGACAAAACCATGGCAGACATAAGTGACTGTGCTGCAAGATTTACCATGAAACAACATGCTACTTAAATTGATTGCTGACAAACCTTAAATTCAATGGCACGATTCACACAATAGTGTCTGTGCAGATGACAAAAGCACTAGCTCCCAGAGGTCAAAAAAGAAGAGATTTTACCACAAAAAAGAAATCGCCTTGAAATCTGATCACAAGATATTCAACATTTCTTGTAAACTTTGTAGCATCACTTTTCACTTTGTAATGATCAAATGTACTAGAAAGAGCATACTTTTTTTTTCTTTTTTTTTTCTTTCTCTTTACTACATCAAAACTCTGCCACTGAAAATGAAATTATAAAAATATTCTAAAAATTGAAATTTGCATGACCCTTATTGCATGTTAACCTTCTACCTACTGTAACATCCTCTTCCAAAGTACCACATTGCATAGCCCATTTTCCTCAAAAAAACTTGTAACCTTTGCCTTCCACATTTAAATACCTCTCCTCTCATAACTGATGTTAACTCTTTTGTCTTTGGTTAATAAAAATCAAAGAAAAATATATAAAAAAAATATCAATTCAGTACTTTGAAATTGTCTCTTTATGCTGCCTACAAAACTCTAAAATGATTGGTTTGTCCTCATTGGTTGATGGGTTGATCTCTGGGGTTGACGATAAACTCCTCTTGACTTTGCACCTCTTGGAAATTTGCCGACTGGATCCGAAGCAAAAGTTTCCCTGAAAAAAATCATTTTAAGGAAATGATGAGAATAAAAATAAGGAGAACAGTCTAATAAACAATGGTAACACAAACGAGGGACTTCGAGGTCATGAATGTTACATTGACATCATATTTTAGGATGTTAAATTTTTCAGTTTTCAAAAACAGTTTGAGCTGAGATTCAAACTGATTAAATTATTTCAAAAGGTGGTAGGGTGGGGTGGGGGTGGGTTCGGCACTTCAGGTCTTCAACTGTCTCAGTCAGCAAAACCTCTGCAAGTTGGTCAGTTCATGTGGGAATCAAATGTTGACCACTACGGATGACCATTCTGCAATATTTAGTGTATTTGGCATCAATAATGTCAATTTGAGACTATTAATGAATCTTTATCGATGAAATTAAACACTGCTTGAAAATGAATACATCTTATAAATGGCATTTATATAACCAAAAGATAATTCATTAATTTAATTTGATTGGCAAATTTTAAACATTGGGGGAAAGCAAATGAATGTGATTTTTCCAAAAATCTCATTTTGTAAGCTTAAATCCCAAACTGCTAGAAATACTACAATGACAATAACTTCCAACATTTCAGTATCAGGTTTCACTTTATTTACTAGATATGGAATGTCTACTTTTATGGATTTAAACTACCTCATCAACCTAAAGGTACAACTCAGTTTTGTTTTTTATTTGTCTACTCTATTAATCGACTTATTTTATAGAAATTTAGAATCAACTAGAGTTTATCGACTAGAGTGAAAACATTTATACAGAGGTTGGTTCTTGCAGGAGCCTAGTTGCATATAAGAATTCTCTCCATTTCTCCTATATAAAAGAATAACTTGGCCACCAAGGAGGGGTGGGAGCAGGACTTCTCGGTAGTCCAACAGATCACTGGGGGTGGAAAGAGCCTTCTAGCTATAAACACATATTTTGTCCTATTATCTGTTTCGTACTCCTATTATATTTTCTGTCCCTCTCCCTTGGATTAATACTTTGTACCCACATAAAATAAATATGTATTTCAGGAGCCAAAAGATATGATGCCCCTCCCCCCCCCCAAAAAAAAGGATCACACTTTAAAGAGTTAAGGACAACACTATGATATGCAGTCTTCAAATACTTATGTAGAAGATTTTTGAGCATGAGAATATACAAGCAAAACTTCTTTGTGAAGTTTTTCAGACGAGGAAGAGAAACAAAAGAGACGGTGAATGCAGTTTTCTAGATTTACATCACTGAGTATATATAGCTAACAGAAACACCACTGGAAACAAAACAAACGACAATTACTCACAAAAGAAGAAAGTAGAAACAAAGAAAATAATTAGGATGCAAGCAAAAGAGGAGAAAACTTAAACAAAATTGCAAAGAGATGCAAACTTAAAACAGATGGAGAAAAAAAACAGGGAAAAAAAAGTTGCATTAGTATTTAGAAGAGTGGTGGCGACCCACCATGATACCCAACAGATGCTCTCCACAGTCGATAAGAATGTTAACAAAGTCGTCATATTTCACGAGAACGAAGTTGTAATTAAGAACATATGGATGCAATTTTGGAAGATACAGATTTTTTTCACCCTCCATTTTTGGGATGCCTACATGGGAGATGATGACCATTCCTGAGAGTTTAGACTATTTACTTCCAAAACACAACTAAATTTCACTAATTGCAAGAGATGCCTGCATGTGCTTTTCTTTTTTCTCCTGCTAGTTCAAAATTATACCTTTGTCAGTCCAAGACCATTACATTTCACATCAAATGTGCCTAGCATTCAGTCACAGCAACAGTTATTGGGTTTCCAGATGTCGAGTCCTAAGCCAGAAGAATGTCTTTAAACTGACTTATCAAACTCAATTTATAAAATCAAAAAAATTAAAATTTCCCACAAACTTTTTATAAATCAAGTCTTTGCCACCCCATAACTGCATGTCTGTGATATAACTGCAATAGACACCACTTATTTTAGAAAGCAGCAATACTCAATCAGCTTTTTCTCTTTTTGTAAAACTACTCCATATTATTGCTAAACAATGTTCTTGTGCCTAAAAATTAAAATTATAGTTTGTTCTGTATTTAAAGTAAAAAAAGACTATTAACATTCCTTTTTTAATAGGTACCATATTGACTGATTCATCATCTATTCATTAGGGGTAGGAAGGGAAAGGGGGGAAGGGAAGATGTGTGTTATACGGAGCATGTCCATCTCAGTTTGAGTACATCTTTGAACTAGTTAAAAAAAAAGCATGAAACATACAGATGAAAGTATGGCAATGAAGTAGTCAAGGTTATTGTGAGAAGAAACAGGAAAGGATCGGATAAATAATGACAGCTTCTAAACATCTACTCGAAAGCAAATCAAGGCAAGAAAAGAGACATTAACAACGACAAAAACTGCAGGAGGGTTGAGAAGAGCGGGCAAACTGAGTAGTACGCGTTACTTACAAAATTTCAAGCGAAACGCGACGCGTCTGTATAGACTCACACAGTTTGTCACAGAAGACGGAAAAGTGTGACAAGCCGTATAACAGCACGGCTGGGAGCGTAAAATTAAATATATATATATGTAAACCATTGGTCTTAACCGACATACTTGCTTGTAACATGTCACGGCGGCTGTTTATAGCGATATGACCGTCCACCTGCCAAGTTGTCACGAATTGTAAGCCATGGAGTCTCTCCAGTAGGCACGGTAGCAGGCTGCGGTAGCCTGCAGAAGCAGGCCACGGTAGCAGGCTGTAAAATCGGCCGAGATACTTACACACAGCAGCAACCCAGTGTGCCCAGCTTCCCGTGTGTCTCTGTACACTTATTCCACATGGGATCTGATGGCTACATCATATACGACAAAGTGACCCTAATTTGACTGGCTTTCATGTGCGGCAAAAGATTTGGTCCAAAACTTTCCATATTCAAAGTTGCTAACAGCATGCCCATGTCATTTCAGAAATTGGGATTTCATTGTGTGTGTGTGTTTTTTTTGTTTTTTTTTTATCAATGCTTCCATTTCAGGTATGGCTAAGGGAGTTAAATTCTAGATATGGTTCAAGAATTTTGAGGATTAAAATATCCAGTTAATGCAGTAATCAAACAATTTAAGCCCAAATTTTTCTGAAACGATTGTAGGATAAATTTGCTGTCAGAATCTACTTTGGCAATGAAAACACTGAATTCTCACTTAAAGAAGAAAGCAGCCATGATTGTTCAAACAACATTGTTCAAAAAACAAAACAATGCTCACCTTATCAGATTCTATATCACATCCAGATAAACCAGTGTTAGGCTAACCACAGGAATCCCTGCAATGTAGAGGTCACTGATTGCCTAGATATGATCGGTATATGTAAGAGGCCTCCTGAACCCCTACCCATACCCACCCTCCCCCAACCACCACCACCCCCCACCACCATGTTTTGTTGTTTCATTTCTTCCTCTTCTTTGCTAAGTATTGACAGGTATTGACATCTTCTTGGCAGTTCTTTTTCCTTTCTACCATACAGATCTCGTCAACCCCTGCAAATCTTCTCACAGATGTGACTGACTTAATCTCAAGATACAATCCAGGAAAGAACAATAGTAATCTGAACTGACAGTGCTGATTTTGACTCCATTTATTTGAAAAGATTTCACATAAGTTTTATCAACAACAGGCCTGTGACTAGGTTGTGGGGTTCTTACTATATAACCAACTCGGACACTATTTGTTCCTCTGCTGCTACTTTACTATCACATTAACACGAAGCCTAACACTTACCACACTTTGTACACTAAGATACCAAACCTACAGTCATTTTGCATTTAAGAATCATGGCAACAGTCATTGATACTGTCATAAAACTGACGAGGCAAACTGTGCTGAAGGTTTTTGGGGACAAAATATTGCCAAAGTTCTGAAGAGTAAATCTTGCAAGAGAAATGTTGGTTAAGAATGGCAACAAGATATTTTGGTGGGTCAGAAGCAGCCTATACAAGGACCATCCTAAAGAAACGATGCAATGAATCTGTCCTTCTGTGTTTCTGTACATCAATATCTTAGGGTTGTTAAACTATCAAATAACTGATTTTTTTTTCTCAATATTTTCAATAACGCCCAACTTGTGACAACCCAATGACTGGTCTTCACAAGCAAATACACATAGACACTGCAGAGACTAAAACTAATGGAAAAGCTAAGACAAGGTTGCTAAATAGTAGTAAAAAAATTGTTAAAAGAAATTAAACTCCATAATTCATAACAACAGTCTTTGGAGACGTGAGCACAACATCAGTGTCTGATGGACGATTATCTTACGGACCGAGAGACGGTTAACTCAACGTGTAAACAACTCCGGCACGGACAAAAAAGAGTTCCACATTTATATACAACTGCTACAACGTTCATGTAGTGACCGATTCTAAATTTCAACCTTTTGACTGAAAACCGAGGAATATTCCATGATGAGGCGAGACGCGATCTGAGCAGAGACTGGTCCAACGGTAAAATTTCCGGAGAGAACCGACACTTGGTGACCGAAAGATGCCCGGCAGGGAACCGTCAGTATCTTGAGGGGCCTGCGCGCGAAGCCCCCGAGTAACGCCTGTGTGAGAAGGTTCGCGATAAAAAATAACGCTTTATTAGTTATGGCTATCATAGCTCAATATTTTCAAAATCTGTGTCTCTCCCACCTCAATGCCACTTCATGAAAACGGTACCATAATCAATTCTGTGTCCCTATCGTTAATCAATAAACAGGAGCTCATCTTAATGACCTCAAATGACTTCCAGAATTGAATTTGTATGACAAAGTCCTGAATCTTACCGGTACTGTTACAACTTTGCAAACTTCTCTGTTTATGACATATTTGACTGTCATTTTTCCAAACTACCATCTTTTCAATCTTTGTTTATTGATCTTTAGTTACAATAGTACTGTAAATGCAGATATGCTGAAATTGAATTCACTCTGTTGTGTGCATTACCACAGACAACCTTTTGTTTTCCCTTTATCAGCACGATTTAAGAAACATATTTGCATTTGAAGCAAGTTAGTCCCAGTGATGCAGCTAAACCATGGAATTTAACTTTGAAGTTTTGAAGAATTCTCTCATTTGCAATATATGGATCATTTCAAATGATAAAATACCCAAATGTGTGGTCTCGTGTTGTGACTGAAAAAGAAACGCATGCTTTTTACTTTTTGTAGTTTTTCTTTCCTTGAACTTAAAGCCACTGTAAAACAAAAGTTAACATACAACCTGTTTGGATAACCTCATTTGAGTCAAGCTCATATGATTCATGCATATTCATCAAGATACTTTCTTGCTTCAAATGCTTTATGCTCCTTTAATATAGAAAAGCATAGAGGAAGCCTTAATGTACCATTTACCACCAACCATCCACCAATATTACCCAATGATAAACCCACGTAACCAGAGTTTACCATAATTTTATGATTATTTTGTGCACAGATATGAAGGGAAAAAAAATAAACACTGCGAAGAAATGAATACTGCATGCACAGTTTGACTATGAAGGGATATGCAATGTGCACCTTCCAAAATGAATGTTTGTCAGGAGCAAACGTCCTTCAAACTTACGATCTCATGGGTATGTCATAGTAAGAATCCCGTCTTGAAGAGCTGTAAAGTCGGTCAAGGTAGTCGCTAGAAAGTAAAACAAATAAGTTTTTGCAAATTGTTATCTAGCCCCAAGCTGTCTCAACCTGTTCCATCCACCACCTTCTGAGGACAATGGAAAGTCCGCAGATCCCAACACTTAAGGAGTATCACCAAAGACCTCAGCCCCTCAACGTTCGTAGCTGAGGTCAGCAAAATTTTGCTTTTCTTTACCCAAGATGATATTTTCAGACTTGTTCTGACTATCATGACATAAAATATAGTTCAGAAAAATGTAAAACAGCCCGTGACTCATAAGCAACTTTTTACTACGACCTCCCCTTGAGGACCCCTTGACCCTCACAGATCCACAAGAGATTTTCGTTGACAGAGGTCCACCGTTCCCAGGTTGAGAATGATGGCGCTGTACTACCAAGTGTTCCACTGTGCTAACAGTGGAGGTCACTGGTTTGAATATTCTTCTAGCATAATTGCTTCTTTGTTCTTTCAAAAGTAAACAAGCAAACAAAAGCCAATAACATAAACTGTTTTCTTGTCGTCTTCGATGATTTACACGAAGCCACATTGAACATTCAGTAGACATACAAAGTACGATGAAATTAATCTCTACATAAGTGGGCACTGTGAATCCAACAATGAGAGTGTTTTACATTTATCATGGTAAACATCAAATGTAGCAAGGAAATTGGTGCGACAAACAGGTCTGAAAAAGTCCCATCCCAGAAAGTCTCTGGTATATTTGACTCATGAGACAAAAGTTTAAAGCAGTAAAAACTAGAGGGCTGTGATATTATCTGTTATCACGTAGCAGCAAAGTTGCAACTCAAAAATGGCCACGCTGCTACACAAATGCAAAAATATATAGTGCTTTCATACAACCAAGTAGTATTAACTATCCTTTTCTCTAACGTAAAAAAAAAAAAACCTGATAATTGGGACGCAGAGTGTACATATGCCAAAACTCACCGATCAGCTGAGTACATGGATCTGCGGATTTCTGGGTCGTAGTCTCTTACGGGACTTCTGCTTCGCCTGGGGTAGAGGAGGTCGTATTCTCTGGCTGAGAGAGGCATCCGCCTACTGCACAGACGAACGGTACGAAAAGACGCAGGAAATATCAGATACCAGCGACAAAGAATTGTAATGCTCAATAAGAAAATTTCAATTAAAAACAAGAATATTTCATTCCCAGTTTTGATCATATTTGACCTACTGACCTGTATGGTTCATCCAGGTATCTCCTCTCATAGTCTACTTCTCTCGATAATGGCCTCCTGTAGTACGAAGCGGACCTCTCCTCCCTGTCTCTGAAGTAAGGATCATCACGAAAGTCATCTCTGTAGGAACTTCTGAGAGGTCCCTGTCTCTCTCTGTCATCTCTGAAGTCATCCCTGCTTCTCCATCCTTCGCTTCCTCCGCCATTGTCTCTACCTCTACCGCGTCCTCTACCCGGTCTTCCTCTTCCTCCCCCAGACCTGTTTTTCAACAAAGTAGAAAGTTTTGTCAAGAATCTTCCACAAAATTATGACATATGTTTTATTTGTAAAGGGTAAGTGTAATAATGATCTTTGATATCAGAATAGCAACTAAAAAAGTGACTCTGATATTTGTGTTTCTTCCATGAAAGATGATTTCTTGAGACGTTTTTTTAGGAAATAGAACTTTCCAGCTTCACTGCATTAAAGAATACAGCACACAGATAACATCAAACCACCTTTGCACACCATTTTCCTTATTACTGTATAATAATCTTATAGTACACAGCAGCTATAGCAAATCATCCAGTAGTACACTTTAGTACTGAAGAGAGCAAAAAGAGATCTTTCTGCTTAGGAACAGATTAAAGCACAATGCACTCATTTTAAGTGAATAAACTGCAAAATTTCATATCTCAGCGATGGAAGTAACAAACTACAAACTGTGGTTAAATGACAACTGTAACCACCCTGTCCATGAGGGCTGGTTTGTTAGCATCCAGGGCTTAACATGACAATACTGGTTAAATGATACCAGGCAAATGATGGGCATATATCTGGGAAGCTGGGAGGTGGAATCGATTTGCTTCATGGTGGTTGAACTTTCAAACAATCTCCAGTTTTCACATGCATGGCTCACTGAGTCACAAGAAGTAAACAATAATGTACTACAAATGTTTAATCATGATGGGACTTTCTCATTTGTCAAATGAATTGAATTACCTGTCACAGTCCCTGCTGAGGTGACCCTTGCTGCCACACTTAAAACACTCTCCTTTGCTCCCAACACCAGGCATTTTATGCACATCTGTCGTTGAAAACTGGACTTTAATAAGATTACCCATGAAGCTGGTTGAATCCAACTGTGTTACAGCCTCCTGGGCCTCTGTCTCTGAGCCCATGTGCTGGAATGCCAATAAAGAATAAAAAAAATAAACGGACCTTTATTTATTTTTTCTTGCCTTGTTTTAACTCTTCAAAACAGCAAAGATTCATCAGTAGGTTACTGCATGATAGATTTCAAAATTTTTCCCTACAGCGGTTCTGCTTCTCCGAATTGCAAGTTACATCAGTGGTACAGTAATATTGTGAATGGTTTCTAAATAATGTAGCATTTTGCAGTGAATGTGGTCTGATGGTGCCATACTTCATTATTTAAAACGGATACAGCAACTGATTAGTTACTTTAGTCCAATAAAATAGCACCACAAACAGTGATTAGTATTCACCACAAGGCGTGAAAATACACATCATTCCCAGAAATTTCAACAAATTCAGTTCTAGACATTTCAAGTCCAAAACATGTTTGACAGTATACTATGTAGCCTACACTCAATGTAATTTGGATGTTATTTTAGGATACCTGCACATTTAATGGAAAGTTACAAATTTTAAATTACCATAATATATAATTCATGAACATCCAAAATTTACCACTCCAGACAGAAATGTGTTTTTTGTTTTGACAAAAAGGAAACCTTTTCAAATAAGGATTTCAATAACACTAGTAATGACACTTTCCTATGACCCCATGACCTTTTATATTAAGCTCCATAACACAAAGCAGATCAATTCAATAACTAAATGCAAACCTAAATCCAATTAAATTTCAAAATGATGTTTTGAAAACAAAACACCCTAAATATTTCTATATAAACTTTGACCTGATTTTTTTGTACATACCACAAAGCCAAAGTTTTTGTTAGCAATGACATCACACTCTGCAACTTCTCCAAACTTTTTTAAAAGGGCCTCCAGTTCCAACCCAGTACATCCAGAGGGCAGATTTCCGATGAAAAGTTTCTTCGTCATTGTGGGTAGAGAAAGCCCTGTAAATGGCAAATGCAACCAGCTTGTAAATAATGATTGACTTAGGAGTTCTGATAAAAGTGCTATTGTTCAAGTTGGCTGTTTTGGAAGCAGAGATGTGACAGATAGTACTATGGAAAAGTCCTGTAACCCTAGATACCATCTATAACATATGGAAGACAGAAATATACTTTTTGAGAATATCTTAATCAAATTTACACACATCGTAATGTTTGCCTATTGTGTAGAGTATAATGACCAACTTTTATGAAGATAATCTAAAGGCTAGCAATAGCTTTCAGTACATAATATATATTTATAAAGAAGATCAAGTCACAACAATTTTATGCTCTAAGTTTTGATTAATTTTAATATCATCCATGACGACCTGCACTTTAATTTAGATAGGCTGAACAGCAAGGTTGGGTATCTGAAATATAAGGCCTACAACTAATAAGCAAATAACAGTGACACCAGCATTTTTTTTATTTAACCATCACCACACAACCAATAGTGGCAATACAATAGCTACTTAGACTATGCAAGATATTGCTTTATTGCCCTCCCCACTCCCCCCTCCCCCAAAAAAAACAATACACTACAGAGATATCATTGTGTAGCTAAAGAAAATATTACCAAAGAATGTTGACTGGTGAAGCACGACGGAAATTTTAAAGCCTTGCTAACTTTAATGAAATGCTGTACAGGCAAAAGTAACGTGTTGGTGGGAGGGATCAGATCTTACCTAGGCTAACAGTAACACATTAACAGTAGTACTAGTAGCATGGACACTTCGAAGTTCGGACACCTAAGATTTAAACACCCCAAAACTATAACTTCCTTTTAGAGACAAATATGTAAGTACTTGCTAGCACACAGGTTATTTTGGAGAGAAAATAACTGTAGCTTCGTAGTTTTTCGTGAAATTGGCTCTTGCTGTAGGTTATCAGGGTGAAATCGTGCATTTCTTAGGGGTGTCCGAACTTCGCAGTGTTCCGAACTTCGCAATACTGACTATACCCCTTCCTTTATTGGTGTGATAGCGTTTCTTTAATCCCGTTCCCTTGACATGAACTTCCCTTCATCTAATGTCTCCCAGAATGAAGATCATTTCATCTGATGTTCAACCTTCCCCAGTAACTGAATAGTACTACCCTAGGGTATATCTAGCCTTCTAAGTTCTAGGCCTATTATAATACATTAGGTCATTAGCCTAGGCCCTAGGGTTACCATTGGTTTGCAGCCTCTCCACCACAAAAACGTGCATCTTTTGACAACTGAATGTAATTAATATACGCCGTATCTCACCTAATGTTAGGCTATAAGCTGCCGATACAAATTTATAACGACTTTGTGCGAGTCTGTCGTCAAGCCTTAAATTTAGGCTAGGCCCTAGTTTAACTTTTAAGTGTTGTATTGCTAGTAAGCCTAGCGTTACAAACAAACAACGTGAACAGTTACTTTGTTAGGCTACATGAGCCCTTACATCAACTTTCAAGTTAGGTAAGGTAATATCATAATTTTCAAGACGTAATTACCTTAACAGTAGGTATAACAAAACAAATTTCTATGTAATAACCCTCCGAGAGCTAGAAGACGGGGAATCGGTTACGTGGCCGTTTCGTATTTGAGTCGCTCTTTGTTGTCCACTTTCGTTTAGTTGTTGTTGTATTTCTACTACATGCACAGTACAGAAACATGCGTAACGCAGAATGAATTTCTATGATAACCTGCCCGGTGTGTACGGGAAATATGCATGTATTATGGTACGTACAGACGGTAGCAGTCACGCTTTTGGCAAAAATTACAAAGCCTTATGGGAAGCCATTCACGCCTAAACGAAAGCCAATATGGATTTCCCAGTTCCAGAAACGCAACACAGCTATAGAGCATTTGTTATTGTATGTATGTATGTATTTTAGATCCTCCTGCAAGCAGGAACTTGTGAAGAAGACATCATTGGCTTATCAAAGCCGCAAGCTGACCGAAGTCAGTCTCTTAGATTCATATTTAACGTCCATGATTATGAATTGTCAACAACTCTGTAACTGGACACATAATTTAATCTTGGAGTGACTCGAACTCGGGACCTTTGATTGAAGGGCACCGGCGTTAACCACTGAGCGAGCTAACACTCCAATGTACTTATCAATCACTTATCGATCGAAGTCTAAGGACTGGATAATCCTTTCAATATAAAACTTCTCAGTGAATGGTTTTGAACATCAGTTGGCTATGTTGTTTATTCTCTATAATGAACGTTTTCTTCGTACTATCAATAATAGTACGAAGAAAGTTGAGAGAGATTCAAAAGGTTTCCACCCGGGCATATCTATCAGTTTCTGTATCACTATATAAGCCCCTTATGTAAGCCTATCTTATATGTGCTCTTTGAAGAGGTTAACACCGCCAAGGTCACAGGTTCAAGTATCTTTTAAGAAAGTGAAAACTCGAAACATTGTACTCATATGAAACGTTTTAATATAGCGCACCTGAAAATAAACGATACGTCCAACATATTAAAAATCCACTATGACAATCACCAGTCTAGCCATGTATGCGGTTTGAAATCAGCCCATAAGAAGAACTAGTCTATGGCGTTGTCTCTCATTTATAATGCAGCTGCACTTGTAATTCTTAAAAGATATCCTGCATTGATGAGTATTCGATTACGTGAATATATCAAATTCAGTTTTGACAATGAAAAGCTATTGCAATCCAACTTAAAATGCAGAATAGACTAACGTTCATTGAAAGGACAAAGTTAAAAATTTGAAGAAAAAAAAATCAACAGAGCCCTATCCCACTCCTATTACTACTAGAACGGCTCCTATTGTATTCTGCCTTTGTTAGCCACTCGCTGGATATGAAGCTCCTAATTTCTTGGAAATTGGGGAGACACAAAGATGGGATGGGGGGGGGGGAGAATCAAACATTACTACCAGTGAAAAATATGGTGGGGCGGAAGTATCATTCCG
>JAIPMN010006843.1:0-15362 GCA_020650975.1 Apostichopus californicus
GAGAGAGAGAAAAAAAAAGAAAAAAATTTAACAAAAAATACAAATTTGGGAAAGGACTGGAAGCGTGGTTATTTTGAAAATTGGAATTTGGGCATGGCATTTTTTCACTCCTTCGTCGCGATTCCGCCGACGCTTGATTGCTTTCAATCAGGGATACTAAACTCCTCTTTGGCTGCAAATCAGAAAGATAAGCTCCTTACAGGCAAATTGCTTTTGGGTCTGTTTTTGTCATCACTTTGGAAATTTTATTATGATTTTAAGGCGTTCTTCCCCAGTATTTGCTCAAAGAATTAAAAGAGAACCCATGGGTATTGAGTCTGTATCCTCATAAATTGCTACAGTTTTGTACTTTTATCAATGTGAGTGACATTTCTCAGATGATGTCAGGTGGATATATCTCACTCTATCTCTCTCTCTCTCTACTTTTAAGTTCTGAACTTTTTTTCCTCCCCCTTTTCTTTACACAAGGTGAAGTTCAGGTTTGATTTTCTTGCAGAAAATTACTCTCTTGTGGTTTGTTGGAACAGAGAGAATTTATTTATATTTTTTTTAAGAATGTTCCAAACAGAAGGGAGAGTATGTTTGATTCGAGTTATCAGAGAGGTGTGAAGTACTTGGTTAAAAAGTGGTTGGTTCAATGTACCAGTATTCAAGGTTCTTTTCAACATAAAGAATCACACAAAGGGGATATTAGCTGCACAAGGGAGAATCCATACCTTACAATTATAGAAATATCCAAATGAATGCCATAAAATATGAAAATATGAATCACTTTTTGAAGAAATACTGAAAGACTAAAGAGATTAAAAGATATATATTGTTAAAAGAGAGATAATGATATATTTAATTCTACTATTGAATGATCAGTTCCTGAGATTAAATATATTTAATCTGCTAAGTACTGAGGTGATCAGTACATGAGATCATGATATATTTAATCTACTAAATGAACCATGAGATCATAATATATTTAATCTACTGTTAAATGATCAGTTCCAGAGATTATATAGTTAATGTGCTACTGAGCTGATCAGTACATGAGATCATAATATATTTGATATTATATATATTATAATATATCAATATATTTAGTGTACATAATGTATTGATCATAATATATTGAGTGGTCAGCAAATGAGATCATAATTTATTTAATCCAGTGTTAAATGATCAGTTCCAGAGATTAAATAGTTAATCTGCTAAGTACTGAGGTAATCAGTACTTGAGAAGTTGAGATCATGATATATTTAATCTACTAAATGAACGATCAGATCATGAGATCATAATATATTTAGTGTACTGTACATAATGTATAAATCATAATATATTGAGTGATTAGCTCATTAGATCATGATATATTTAATCTGTAATTGAATGATCAGTTCATGAGATCATGATGTATATAATCTACCATTGATTGATCAGATCATGAAATCATATATTTAATCTTACTTTTTGAGTGGTCTGTTCATGAGATTACTATAAACAAAAATTGTTCAATGTGTTATTGTCCACAGAGGATATTATGTAGTGTGACAGTAGGTACAGTTCTGTATGTGTATCTAGTCAATGTACAGGTACTAACTGTATTGTGGCCTGATGTACATTCATAGTGAGCCTAATATATACGGAGAGAGTGTGAATGTAGGAAGTTTATCAAATTAGTTTGTGAACTACAAATTCTTGGTCCATAAATGCTCAGCCATAATAACAGGATGTAACATTATTTTTAATAGCAGTTTTTTTTTTGGTTCACTTCTGCATTTTATTTTTTTGGGGGGGTTATAAGAAAGGCAAATAAATAAAAGATGGAAAATGTGTTTGAGATATTACTCTGCATATGACGTTACTACGTATTATAACAAGCGAACAATTAACCATATGGTTTTTAATACTAACAACTATATTCCTGGCATGGTCACGGAAGAAATTCTTTGCCATTTAGAGACATACTGAGTGCTTTGACAAAACAAAAAAGGGAATTATAGTATGGTGCTAAGCTAAATTTCTATGAGTTCGTTGAATGAATATAATTGGAACATAACAAATAATTCCTATAAGTTGAACGGTTTGAAATTATTTATTAAAGGTCGATATGAGCTCTGAATATGTCAAATTTGAACAATTCAAAGCTTTCCAATGAACCTGTTTGAGAAATCAGTGCAACATAGAAAATTAGACATCACTAACCCATTGATGACTTTTGAACTTTAGGGTTCAAAATTTGTGACAAAGGCATGCATTACAACGGTTTGTATTCTGCAATATCTTTCTTTCTAGAAAATTGGAACAATTCAAAGCTTTCAACGAACCTATTTGAGAAATCAGTGCAACATAGAAAATTAGACATCACTAACCCATGGATGACCTTTAAACTTTAGGATACAAAATTTGTGACAAAGGCATGCTTTACAACGGTTTATACTTCTGCAATATCTTTCTTTCTAGAAAATTTGAACAATTCAAAGCTTTCAATGAACCTGTTTGAGAAATCAGTGCAACATAGAAAATTAGACATTACTAACCCATTGATGACCTTTAAACTTTAGGATACAAAATTTTGTGACAAAGGCATGCTTTACGACCCATTGTATTTCTGCAATATCTTTCTTTCTAGAAAACAAAGAAGGTTATTGTTAAATTCAAAGTCACTCTTTGATAAAGGTTAAATAATAGATGTGAAACTGCCAGCTCACCATTGTCAGTCTATATAGCTGTGTTTGCAGCAAAAAATGGAAAAATAAAGTAAGTTTTAAAATTGTGTATCAATTTGTAGACGCTCAAAACTGACAGCTCCCATGCCCTAACCCCCACTGGGCTTCCCCCAAAATCCACAGCCTTATAATGTTTTGTATTGGGAAGGTACATTGTGAGTTTTTTTACAAAGTTGGTGGTATTTTGTATTTTGTCAATTTATTATGGCAACAGCTGAAGTGAATGACATCATCACAGAAATTCAGTTGAAAATGTTCCCCCCCTTTCTGTATCATATTTCAATCACTTAATCACAGAAGAAAATAATATTTTCTACAAAAACGTTGCATTTTGATGAAATTCTAAATTCTAAATACAAATACAAACATTCTACATGTATCTGGTTTCAATGATTAATCAACAAAAAGATTATAAAAGGAAAGTAAAGCTGTTGTTCAAGAAGATTTGTCAATATTACATCACAGACTGCCAAGTGTGATCCCATTGCAGGGAGGAATCCAGGGTTTTAGACAGCCTAAAATAGGTTCTATTCAATCAACCCTATCTTGAGTTTATTAGTGACAAGATATTGAGATGGGCATTTTCAACTATACAGGCTAACAGCGTGAAATATTTCTCTTTTTTACCATATAAGTGTCCCCATTGCCTGCTACCAGAATATTCCTTCAGAAATGGACATTTAGAATTGATCCATCTACTACTAGTCACATCATATTCAAATCCAGGAAAAAATATGATATAAAAAGAGGGAAAACAAGCAGAATTCTGGTCAAGCATTGTTGTTATAAAATGATGTAATAATCCTTTCTTTTGCAAAGAAAATATTTTACTTTTGATATTTTTGCATGTTCCTTAAAATGTTACAAGATATGTGTAGATCATGTTAGATCTATGTTTCATTACCAACTGTACCTGAGATGAAATTGTAACTAAAGCTTTTCCTTTAGTGTCTAACCACAACTTCCTTTTTTCCACAAAAAACTGCAATTTTTTTTTTTTTTTCAGAAACAAAAACTTGTTGGAACTATAATAATTTCCTCCCCTTTTGTTTGCAATGATGCTTAAGACACAAATTGTGTTTCAAATTTTTTGTTTTTTTTGTTATACTTGTAAATACTGGACTCCTCTCAGACCCTCAAATTTGCAAGAGGCCCAACCAGCTATAAGCACCGGACCATCCCCCCTACGAATATTTCTCCTACCCCTTGGGGGATCGGGAGGCCATTCGGTTCCAATTAAAGTGCCCTAGAGTTACCCTTGGGATGCAAGTCAAAGGTCTTTTAATAAAGAAGATCACTTTTCTTGCAATTATTGTGTTACTAAAGAGTTCATTGTTTCCAATGGTTTTACAGCAAAAGGGGGCATTGAAACACTTGACGTAAATTTACATATCTCGCATAGAATTCAAGATTTGGCAGAGAAAGGTTTTTGCCCAACCTTTTTACACTTGAGTTTGTTTAATTCAGTCAGGGACCAAACAAGAATTAAAATAATCTTTTTTTGCCGAAATTGCAAATTTGTTTGACGTAATTTATTCATCTTCTCAAGGCCAGTTTTTACCTCCTGTCAACTCTAAAATTGCAGGGCGTACTGTAGACTAAGTATCTTAGCTTCCAACGGTAGAATAATAAAGAAATAAAAAGTGTAAATTGCCAACGTTTTCTCAAGGAATTGGATGTCATCGTTTTGTCATAACAAAATATATGACGATACAAAGTGTGTGCTATAATAATATTTTCTTATCAAAGTTTTAAATAATGCTTTTTTCTGAAAGCTGGCTTTATTTATGACGCCTAATATTTAAATCTATGCGAGAAGTAATGGAAAATTGGAATGGCTCCAATATAGCTCTTCCTTACAGCTGACACTCGCTCACTAATATGGTACTGTAGCAGTCTAATTTTGACTAGTGGTTAATTAAACTAATCAGTTTAACTGCTGAATCTTAGCTCTCCAGGATTTGTCTTTAATACATCAATTAGTGTCAATGCTTCCCTCTTTGTTTCACTACACCCATAGCAACCTTTATCTTGAAGCAACGTACATATATATGTAAATTGTAGGTTGCTCGTAGCAAAGTCCTTCCAAACTTACTCGATTTTCAAATTTGCTGTTTGGACAACCAAAAAGTTGCTTGTCCAATGGACAAACAGAAAGAAAAAAAAACGTTAAAAAATTTGCCCTGTTATGTATTGATTGATTGATTGATTGCTTTCATGATGTTGACCCCGATTACAAATTTGCTTGAATAGCTTTTCCATCTTTTATCAGTCTTTGGACTAGAATGGAATATTGGACTAGGAAGCGTCTGTTTGGATATTTACCCCCCCCCCCCTCTATTGGTCAGGTCGGTGTTGTTCAGTGAAAACAGGAACTAACCAATTTAAGGTTTTCCATCCAAATATATTCCGTTATGTTACGTGCATATATCGTATAACACCAAAGGAAAGGGTATTTACACATGACGAGGAATTAGGATTTCCTTTTTATCCTTGAATATAGTTGATTTAATGTAACATATCTTCTTTCCAATGGGACAATGGACTATATAATTTCTAGTCATTATTTAATGTGCAGATTATCACAAGCAGAATATATGATATGGTACTACAACATTTTTGAATGGGGATTTTTGTTTTTCCCTCACAGAATATATTTACAATGTACATGTTTAAATTTGTTGGCTTTTGTTTTCACACCAAACAGAACAACAATTAGTTGTAATTTAGCAAGCAGTATCAAGTTTCTACATGTTGTTTTATGCTGTCCAACCAACATTGCAGAAAAGATCTTGCCTTGCTGAGATTGTGCAAACATTCCGTAGGACTTTTCTCTTTGGTCTATTCTTCCAAATTAATTCCAGATTTTTGAGGGGGCGGGCAGGGGAGGAAGGGAGGCAGGGGAGGGGGTGGAGAGGAAGAGAAAGGTGCATTAGTGGAGGTGGAAAATTGTGGTGTCAGTTTAACCAGTTTTGGGGGGGGGTTTTCCAAGTACATTTTTGAGAGCTTTACTGATTCACATGAAACACAATTAGTTGCACCTTTGTTATAAATAGAAGGTCTATATATTTCAATGTACATGTACATATGCATATATAGTGAGACAAACTGATTGTCATTGACTTTCAACTGGTAAATTCCAATAAAGTTTAATTAAACAGAATAAGTCGCCGCACATCTCTGAACAAGTACATCTATAGGGTCCATTCACATTAGACTACTGCATGTTTTTTGAACCTCTCATTTGGAGTCCTTTTTGTAGTGTCAGTCAAATTTTAAACCCTGCAATAGACTACAGTAGGATCGAAGGGGAGGATCTCAGGATCGACCCAGGATCGACCCAGGATCAGCGTTGACATTTAACCTCTGATGTTGTCTGTTACATGTGTAATTTGACATAAAAGTTGGTATTTATAACAGCCTGCCGCACATCACACTGCTTATGCTTTTGCACCTAATTTTCTTCAAGTACACAAAACCTAGACATCCTGTTCGGTGATCGAGAGGGCAGGGTCTGATACGGAGCACGGTGTCTAGTGTAAACGGGCGGAAGTTCAAAAACGAATTGAACACCAAACTTGGGGTGTCTGATCTGTAAGGTGAACTCAGCCTAGGTAGGATTTGACCTCTGATAAGTGCACAAATGCAGACAAAAGAAATGAACTACAACTTATATGTTTAAGATATCAAATCCACCACATACGTAATTGGTCGTTCTTAAAAGTCAGTTTTTCATTTGTACCTTTTTAAGCATCTCATTTCACCCCCACCCACCCCACCCCCATGCACTTTTTCCTTCCATTAGTTGTGCCCTCTGTGTATAGAGCACCGTTCCCCAGCCTCTGTACATCTCGATCAATACAAAAGCCCGTGTTTAATCGTTAACCAACGAGCTCCCCGATTAAACTCTGAAAAGAGCTATAAAAGTCATTTGTCTTTTGTTACTGTTTGACCATTTCTCATTAATGATCTTTGAAACCAACGTTTTGAAGTTACTGTCTTCATTGTGCACATTGTAAAATTTTCCTTTCAAAATTTAGTTCCCTAAACTTGCCACTTTATTTTAAAAAATTTTTTTTTTCCCTCTTTACTCACCAAAGTGAAAACGAGTCTACCGAGTTTGGTATTAATTGAAGTTTATTGCCATTTCTTCATTTAAGTTTTAATGTTTTGTTGAAAATCTGTATTGCTTTGTCCTAAAGGGTAAAGGATAATGTATTTTTTCGTGTGATTAATAAAACTGACTCTATCAATGTACCTGGCTGCTTTTTTCCTGGTTTCTTTCCTTTCATCCTTTCTTTCTTTTTAACTCTTTGGGGTTGGCACGCTAAAAATGGAACTCGGTCTGTGATTTTGTTTATGTTACCTCATTTTGTGGGTCAAAGTTGAAAGCAGCCTTTAAAGATTAAAGTTCTTAAATAATTACTAAAATTAATCGTTACCCAGTGATGCATAATACCCAAATTAATCACCTTGCATTACACCAATGTTGTCAAAAGGTACTAATTATTTTGCAACTGATGTTGAATGAAGCCCCAAGGAGAAATTTGCATGTAGCCAAAGCATTGAGATAGCCAGTCTTTATTAATCTTTTTTGTATTGAGATCGGCCATTTTCCTTTCTGCAATCGTACTGTCATGATCGCGTGCGGCGTAGTTTGTCGATGCGATCCAATTGTATTACTCGGACCATAAATGTAGGTTTCTGCCACTTTTCCAATATTTGGCAGATCATTCACAAAGTGTAACCCTTTTGTTCCAGAGTTCCTATGGACTCCTTTTTACCTCTATCCTGAATAAAATGTTTCTCATTTAGTCACTGGAAACCTGATAAGTCAGGGGTGGGGGTGGTGGGATTACTGCATGCTGCAACTGGCCATTTTCATTTTCTTCATCCCCCCCTTTTTTTTTAACGATTTTGTTTTGTTCACGTCCGCGTCTGAAATTATGCAACCAGCATATCAATATAAAGTTCATTTTGAGTGAAAATGTATTAGAACTGTATCAAATTTCATATTGAAATTGATCGATTTCCTTTTGGATATTTTACCTCATGAGTGCTATCAAGTTTTTGCTCTTGTTGTTGTTGTTAGCGAGATTGGCCTTTGTTTCAAATTACCGATAAAAATGACATAGAATACCTGAAAGAGATTGAAATGCAGATCTTTGTGAGCGACTTCATCATCGTACCATCACAGAGGGTATCAGAGGTCTCGTAGGGTATGTAGGGTAAGTATTAAAGTCATAACATTTTGATATTAAGCTGGAATATATTCTGAGAGAAGAAGTAGATATTATTTCAAATATACTGATTTGTGTGGCTGAATTTGTTGTTTTAAGCATTTAAAACAAGGTTAAACTCAACACAGGTTCTTGATTTTAGATGAACAGTTTATTTAAACCAAGCTTTGACTTTTTTGGAATGTATTCACAACTTTTAATTTTTTTTTTTTTTTTCATTGCAAAAAAAATGTGGCAAGAATCACTTGAGCTAAAGTATACAGTATGAGCCAATTTTGTCCAGGTTAAGATGGTTAAATAAATGGTTAATTAGCTGCACCAACAGACCTTGTGCTACCCCAGTTATTAATTATTTTGTATTAGAGAAAATGTCAAACAAAGGTGAAGCTCATTTAAACTTATAGAGATTTGAAGCGATACTTAAATACATTTTAATGATCAGGTTTTTTGTTAATTTTCTGTATTTTGTAATTCATACATATCATAATTTCTTTTTAAACTTAAATTTTGGAATCTAGAGCTATTACTGACATGTTTGGTACCAAAATGAGATTCATAGAAGCACCGGTGATATGACTAAACATATTCATGAGAACATATTACATTGCATTAAAAAGGACACTGAATAACTGACTGTAATAAAAAATTACATACCCTTTATTTAATTAATAAAATACCACACATTCTGTCTGTTGAGCCACTGTTGATACCTTACATGACCTTTCACCTCCCATCTGGAAAACATCTGTTATTTCATAAACTAAAATGTGTATAATGATTTTCATTGTGGGTGAGCAAACCCTCTTATCTCCCCTCCCCTCCCCCCAACTTTCCCACCCACCCTCAACCTTCTCTTCCTGCAACTCTCACAAAAACATCATCAGCGATAACCTGACATAATTTTCTGATGAATGAAATTTAGCAGTGACATCTCTACTCTGCAAAAAAATTGACAGCTAAACAACCGGCCGTTCCTGTTAAAATCCCTTCCAATTCGTAAACAGATGTTCCTTTACACTAAAACCTACTTGCAGTATTGATTTTTGCAAACCCATTATTCAGGTCGTTTTTTGTCTGTAGAATCTCTGTCAAATGTTTCGCCGGAAAATTAAAAACCGGGCGGTACAGCAAAAATCAAATAAACGAATTTACAGTGTGACTCTAAATGATTTCAGGTCTCTCTCTTGTTTTTTCTCTTTTCACATGTTACTTAACTATACAGTAATCTAAACAGGTCTGATAATGCCTATCTAGCATTATAAATTGGATCTTGCTTATATAACATTTTGCTGGTCTCAATGAGTAGATTACAGTTTTATAAAAGAAATTACTTTGATCAATTTGTAAAAAGAAAAAAAAAAGTCTTTTTCATTTTCTCTCTCGACCACTACCAGTAGAACTTTTAGACTTTTTTTTTATATATATTTTTTTTATCAGTGCAGACTTTGTTTTGTGTACGGATGGGGGGGGGGGGGGAATTACGAGTAAGATTACATAATGACCTGCATGCTCTTACTTTTCACGAAGGGCAAGAAGAATTAATGATTAAAACCACTCGTCACAGAAAAAATGTTAAGTGCTGATTGTATATCGTATATATAGATGTGTGTATACACTGTTCTTTTTGATGAGTTTTGCTGGTAATTTGAGGACGGGCGTTTCCTTATACTCAAGATTTTTTTGAGGTGAAGTTGGACTGGACGAGAGTTGCCATAGATATCGGCCTATTGATTCCTTTTCTTCTTCTTTTTTCCCGCTCTGGGAGAAGAAGAGCTGTACGGTGGTGTTTTTAATCCCTTTTGAGCTCTCTGACAATAGAGCAGAGATAAGGCAGTCCACTTTCAGGTAACATGTACAGTTTTTTCTTGTCAATCGCCGTTTGGTCAATATATTTAATCTTTGTTCATAGAGGTGTCCGTGTGCCCTGTTATTTAAGTTGAATGTTTGGGAATTGACTGTGTTTGAATATCAAAATGCCATAGCAACCGTCCATTGTGATGCGTAGACCGGGGATTTACACACAGGGAGGACCACTACAAAAGGATCAATATCATCTGTGGAATTGGGGGTCATTTTATTCAAATCGTCCCTCTTGTTAGGGCATCAGTTTGCTCTAGAATAGGAGATAAAAAAGAAGAGAAAAGAAAAAAAGAAGTTGGATGGATGGATGGATGAGGGAATGGCTTAAGGAATTGAAGAAGTTGACATGGAGGATATCCAACAGTTTTGGAATAAAAAAAAATGTAGATCAATATCTAGTAACCAGGGATTCAAGTAGTTAGTTAGTGGCATATTTATCCTTTTCAAGAATTTAAGTCAATAAAATCCATCTGACCATCGAAAAAAGAAAAAAAGCAAGCTTATAAGCTAGATGGTACATTGGTGTTGTGTAAAGATGTCAGGAAAAAGTATTGTTTGATGGAGGCAATCTGTATTAAGGATTTAGTTTCAAAAAGGTTTTTAACTATTTTGGCGGGGGCTTCTGTCAGAAAGAAATAAAAGTTGGTCTATTTAGTCAGCAAAGGAACTTATATATAGATGGTAGGATAATTATTTGTTCTTGACTCATGTGTTTGTGTTGAGGGTAAGTAACTTTATCTGTTGGCTCTCGAATCAAACAAACGTTTTGTGCTCTTTAATTTAATAATCAGTTTTTATGTAAGCAAGTTTTTATCATAAGCAAGAAAATAAGAAGGAAAAATACCTCAAAGTGAACACTAATTTTTGCAAAAAGTGGAAAAAATATTGTGAATTCGTTTTAAAAGATGCTGGGGTAGGATTAAAAATCCCTAACCATCCAGTTTGTATCTTACTTGGTTATTTTATTAGGTTTTTTTTTTTAACTTAACAGGAGTTGTCATCAGAGTGACTTTTGAAAGACTTTTTTTTTCAACTTTTCTAAGATCCGAAAGTGCAAAATACGTAATCTCCCCCCCCCCCCCAATCCCCCAATCATAGGATACTGCTGAAATCGAACCAAAATAATGGTCAATGACAGATCTATGTCAGACTTGTGCAATCATTAAACGACCACAGATTTCACAGTGTCATGGTCAGGCCACATTAAGCGGTTGATTGTGCGTATAAATATATTTATGCTTGTACACGAATACTCTAATAAAGTTGGTATCATTAAGAAAAAGAAAAAAAAATCTTTTCACCACTTTATAAACGGGTAAAGTCTCGTCTCGAAACAAAGTATGAAGTATATATATAAACTAAAACCATAATCATGGTGGTATTACTCTCCAATTTGAAACCCATTTGCCAGATTTTAGGCCTGCGAGATTAAATTCGCCGTCCCATTTTAAATAATTTCTTAACGTTTTGCGATTGACCGAATTGGAAGAAAGTAGGCCAGGGCTTTTGGAGATGCCGTTTTTATCCGGTCACCCTTGGGAGTGTAAGTTTTTTAATATCCCAAAGTCAGAAGATCTGAGATCTATTTGTAACCAAATCGATAAACTCTTTATTTTGTAATAAGAGTCTTTCAACAATTTCTTCGTTCTAATGCTCTGGCAAAAAAGAAAAAAAAGAAAGAGGGGTATCTTAAGTGATGACGTTTGCGATGATGTCTTTGGGAGAGGTGCATGCTGCAAGGCCAACAGAGCACACCAAAAAACAATAAAACAGAAACTAATAGGTTGAAGACGACGATGATAGATGTAGGCCATTTTGATAATCTTGATTTCTGGCTGGTAGAAACAATATTTTGGTAGAGAAATGAATTATAACGTAAAACATGAGATTGCATAAGACACATAAAGGGTACATGTAAGGGCTGGGCCAGATCTAGGATATGGCTCTGGGGTGGTTATTTGAAGCAGATCCTAGGTTAAGGAGAGTCTGGGAATTTCTTTGCCAGAAAAGTATGAAATTTTAGGTACATTTTGAGATATTTAGACATATAGACATATTTTTAGATATTTTGACATATATATACTTAGCAATATATAAATTTTCCGTCTATAATTAGGTCTTTTGAATTACGTGACGTCGTGTGTGAAGTTGACAACTACCTCTCCCTCCCCCTCCCACTCCCGCTCCCCTGATTCATACTTAGTACTAGTTAATATTGAACAAAGAAGCTTTTTATAATGATTAAACATTTCTGAATGTCAGGGAATAATTTAGTTGGTTCGAACCACCAGAAAAGTGCTATTGACTACTTTTTAACCAGTTTTGAGAATGCTATATTTGGGGCCAGTACTGATGGATAACCTATGCTTAAACCTAAGGCAAATGCATCGAGCCGTGAGGCGATTGGCCTTTCAGGGTCTGGGGTTGCAATGAGTGGTGCAAGCAGTTGCCACAGCCACCAATTTCCACCTCCCTCGAAAGATAACTAATTACATTGGAGGCTCCAAATGCACAACTTTTTCTTTCTCAAGCCCCTAGCACTGCCAGTTTGGATCATAAGACTAGTTTTAAACCAACTAATTCGTCAAGGTTCCGCCTTTTTCCTAAACATTTCTCACAATTTAAGCCCCCCAAAATAAGAAATTTATGAGGTACTGATTGGAATGGACTGCTAGATATTCTTCAAATTTCATCATGTCGCGCCATGATTGCCACATCTTTCTCAATTCTTTCTCAATATTCTGCTAAACATTCTACGGACATTTGAAGCCAAACGAATCGTTCAGGGCTAATTTGTTTGTTGATTTGTATAAAAGGCAAGAAAAACAAAAGAAACATAGAGCCTATTGTTTTCCAGGGCAATGCCACTGATTTTCCCAGCGATTATTAAATCGTTAACATCTGCGACCACCGAGGGAGAAAACAGGGAAATGTCCCGACTCTTCCTTTTTCAACATTTTTTCCTTTTCCTTTTTCTTTTCTTTTTCCTTTCTATCATTTTATAAGAAATACAGATAAGTTTAATATTAATAGGTGGTGCTGTGATCATCAAATCAAGGAGGAAGATAAGTTTTAATATGTTTATCTTCTTGAGGGAGTATTATGAGACGAAAAAACTTTTACTTCCCTGATTCTGTTCCAAATGTTTTATTTTATTATTTTTATCCCCTTACTTGATTGTTTTCGTTAGGTAAGTTCATACGATTTCCTTTAAGGAACAAATTTTTTTTTTCTTTTGACACACATTGCAAACGAAAATGTAGCAGCTTACTTAAAATAAACTCGAGTCCCTGAGATTTAGAACGATGTTGAAGGTCGTCTCTATTAAAGTTTAAAACATTTACCAGTTTTTTTTTGGCCTCTTTCTCCTTTTTATGATGGAAAGAAAGAAGGGAGGGTAGGGTCTGAAGAAAATCCCGCAGTCCAATACATACGGTAGCGTTGTTGTCGTAAACGTAATCAAAACACCGGTTGTATTGTTTTTTTTTCTTGCATCCTGCATAGAAATGCGACTGCCAACAAGTGCCTTGACAACGCGGTGTGTATCAGCAGATTTGGAATGCTTTCTCATACTACAGTAGATTTGTTTTAAAGTTCTGAAGAGGTATATATCCTTCTTCTCCTTTCTCTCCTTGTTTTTTTTTATTGCAGAGTACAGTAATTGTAATGGACTTAACAGTACAACAGTCTTGCAAGTTTCGCAAGCTGGGTCCACCCTGCCAGTGTCTGTTTTATGTCGAATTGAATTGAATTTATTGTCCACAATCGGAAATTCAGCTTACACAAGTCGTAAACGAAAACAAGTAAAAAAAAAAGCGATAGTATAAGTATCAATGTTAACAAGTATTAAACTGTGTGTGAACATACATAAAACATTGAATAGAGCTAGGTACGCTAATGGTATCACACGCTAGTCGGTGACGACTTGGGTATTGCGCGAGGGTAGTGCAGAATCCTGTATAGTTGTATATATGTATGAATTGTGTGCAGTTTGTATGGAGAGAGTAAAATAATGTTGCATAATTTCACAAAAACTTGGTCAATTCAGTATATATATTAATACCATAAAACTTTGAAACGAGCTAGCTACGCTAACAGTATTACACGCTAGTCGGTGACGACTTGGGTATTGCGCGAGGGTAGTGCAGAATCCTGTATAGTTGTATATATGTATGAATTGTGTGCAGTTTGTATGGAGAGAGTAACATAATGTTGCATAATTTCACAATAACTTGGTCAAATCAGTATATATATTAATACCATAAAACTTTGAAACGAGCTAGCTACGCTAACAGTATTACACGCTAGTCGGTGACGACTTGAGTATTGCGCTAGGGTAGTCCAGAATCCTGTATAGTTGAATTGTGTGCAGTTTGTATGGGGAGAGTAAAATAATGTTGCATAATTTCACATAACTTGGTCAATTCAGTATATATAGCTTAATACCATCAATACATAAGCAGACACAAAAACTGCATGCATTTTCAAAGTGAAGACTGGTTCGAAAGTAAGATCTTGTTGCGCATTAAAAAATCAATCAGAAAACATTTGTATAGCACCATTGTTAACAAAAGTTGTTCAAAGGCGCTGAAAGACAGTTACACGAATTTAATTGCAACACACTTGTTCAAGCAGGTAGAATTTGAGCAGTTTCTTGAATAAATTTATGCAGTCTGAGCATCCTTGATGTGGTTTGGAAGGGCGATACATTGTTTAGGACCAAAACATGAGAATGACCGATCGGCAATTGACACACTGTGTGATGTAGATGACCTGAGCTGTCGTCTGCTGTAGCGGAAGCGAGTCCCAGATGTAAGAGGGCGATTGTTTATGATTTTAGCTTCATACACAACAAAAAAAGCGATCAATCAAAGTCTGTGAAAGAGTTGGCAACACTTTCAATAAAAATGTGATGTAAAAACTAGATTCATAAAATCTAGTGCAATGCCATCTGAATTCAAGGCACTTCCTTCAACATTAGGGTATATTTCCTTAATAAAAAGGACCAAAGAAATATATTACAGGGGAGATTCTTGTTTTGATGAGTTCACGCAGAGGTCATTAGGTCTCTGGGGAAACGGGAGGGGAAAAATTGTATGTAAACCAAGTTTTACAGTAAGTGAAAGTTTAGCGGCAAATGATGTTGTCTCTAAAAACATTCCTGTTTCGTATTAAGACAAGAAAAAAGAAAAAAACCTCTAATCGAAAGTCTTCATCGTTTAGCAGAGATCAAACTCACCGTGCAATACTGACATGAATTTTTTGGAATGATTTTAAGGAAGAAGGAAAGACAACGACGACCGTGATACATATATAAATTAAAAGGCCTTGAAATTGTTCCTGGTCAGTTTGGCTATTTAGCCATGTAGTCTTTTATCCTGTACATACAGTACAAGATAGAGCCCTGATAATGTCATAATTTAGACTTGATCAAAGTCTTCAACCTTGTATGTGAAGGAAAGTCAAATCAGATTTTACTTAGCCATTAAGTGAAAAACCCTTTCTGATGGCCAACTGTAAAGAGAAAAGTGTCATTTGGGTGGGGGGG
>JAIPMN010006844.1:0-10618 GCA_020650975.1 Apostichopus californicus
TATACATATATACATATATACATATATATATATATATATATACATATATAAATAAACACACATGTATACATGTACAACCAGTAATTTAGCTTAACCAAAGTTTCAGCATCTGCAGACCCATGTCAAGGTGTCATGATATTTTATTTTTTCTTACATAACCTGACAAATGCCTTAAACAGCTATGGATATGTAAATCAAGTAGGTAAAATGAGAGTATCAGGATCATTTTCAGTAGTCTGCTTCTTGGTAAGAGCAATAAAATCCGTATTTTTTACTGGAACAAGGGATCGACATTTTACACGTCTTTCGTCAATTGCAAACATTTTTTCAAGAAACGTGCGGCACTGAATATTTCACAGTAATTGAAATTTTTTAAAGTCACAGAATTATCAAGTCACACTGCGTAACTATCATATGCACAAACTAACACAGAACGAACTGATTCACTTCTTTTAGTTTAGTTTTCAAATAATTAGTCTGAAAACAAGTACAAAATTTTTATGAGTTTTTGCATTAATTTCAAGTATGCATTTGGATTTCTGTAGAAATCTCACATCGGTAAAAAAAAAATTAATAATTAAAATAACTATAATGTATCAAAACACATGAATATCACAAATTTTCAAAAAAGGTGAGCATTTTTTTTAAAGAAAATCGTCATGACAGATACAGTTAATTAATTATTGTGTAGTTGTCCAACAAAGCAGCAGTAAATAATAGTTTGAAATGAAAAGTGTAACAAGGATGCATATACACTGATAAAGTCTAACAAGGTGATGTTGGTATCCCACGTACAAACCCTCTTCCCTATATACTCCCCTCCCCCCTCTTCCCCAACAACTCCCCCTCCCCCACCAGTCCCCCTTCCCATCATTTACCCAATTACTTATTTGAAATCAACTTTTAAAGAAATTGTATGTACATAAGTTTTAGCTCAGTTGAAAGATTTCAGCTTAGCTATAAGCGATTCTGACAAAATTCAGACAGTTTTTGCCAGTGTTTGACTGACTGCCATTTCGTCACTTTTCATTCAATTTGGCTGAATTTTCATCAGTGTCTTGTGTGGAGTTCAGTTTCCATACACGCTATCATATTTTAGAATTTGAAAACGTAAAAAGTGCTACTCCTACTGAGCATTTGTCCAAATCTGCTGAAATGTTGTAGATATAACATTTGAGATGGTGGTGAATCAAAGTTGTTCAGGGAAAAATATTTTGTCATCATGTGAGGGCCCAAAACGGGCTTTCTCTAGAGTTTTCAGTTATGATGAAATGTAGGCCACAGATCATATGCAAATGATCTTGAAAATCTGTTTTTCAAATTTTTCAGTATTCATGACCAGTTTTGCATTTTGGTGTGAGTATTAAAATGAATTCAATCTAAACTTTCCCCTCATTTTGGAAACAGTTCCACCCGCATGAGAATTGATCCAGTAAAATATTCAGGCTTCCTATCTAGTTCGATGCCATTCTCTGTGAAAAGACTTCTTGGCAGATTTGCAATTTGATCTTTCCCACAGTTTGTGTGGAATATGACATGTGAGAATGAACTATATCAATGAAGCCGATTCCGATTTCTGCTCTTTTACGTTCCTCTGTGGTAAGTTGCAGGTCGTTTTTATGATGCAATTTTCGTGAGCAATTTTGGGTCAGCACAATTCAATCGTGATATCCATTATCTACGACACATATCCACAGCAGATTTAACACAGGAATACCTTTCTTTTATTCTCTTTGTTTTTATGTTTGCATTCTATTTAAATGCAAGAATGAAAACTATGAAGTGCATAAACTGTTTGGTCTCTGTTTTTGCAATGGGGCATAGTTTATCCCTATAGCAATAAGTACAACGATCTATTGCATAAAATAAGTTTGTGACAGTGTTTCGCACTTTGGAAGGAAATTTCCGGGCACACTACAATATCAGGTAATTTTGTTCGGGGACTAACACAGGGGTTTGTATACACCCACCCTACAGTAATTAGGGCTAACAAACGTTGAAATCAGTCTACTTCGGGAAATAGTCGCAGGATTTCAGGAAGAAAGGAGAAGGGTAGAGAGGAAAATGACACCATTTATCCCGCCTATGTCTTATGATTTTTGCACAAACAAATGCATTACCTGCACAGAAAATATTACCAATCAAAACAAATTTCTCAAATAAAGGCTTCTGCAGCATTGCTGCTCATGTGGTGTCTTCATGCAGGCAGAACAACCAACAAGACATTTCTACATATAAAGGCAATGGTACAAAAAAAAACCATATTTGATGGATGATGTTTACTGCTTATTTTAGGTGGATGATAAGAACCAGCATGACTTGGGTAACATAATGGAGATGGCCCAAACCCACATATATACCCTTACCAGAGATATGCACAGAAAGCATTGTGTTGCCTTAGGTGGACATCAAAAACCAAACCAACTTTTGATAAAAAAAAACCTTGACATACCACTCCCTTGCGTGGACATAACAACAAACTCAACTTGTGTATAAATTCAATGGTGATAGTACAGACCTCCATATATCGTCCCCCTTAACCATATTTCCCTAGTTGAAAAGTGGGACACAGCTTCATGGGAGAGGGGACACTAAGGGAAGGGATTGTCACTCTCCCACTTTGAAAAAAAAACTTTGGATTTTTAAGAGGGCTGCATACCGACAATGATGGCATATCTACAACTTCATACACATAATGTTGAAAATTTAAGGTTCTTGAGAGGACTCAACGTATTGGTAGTATCAGAGGACATTATGGTCTAAAGTCCTGGCATTCAGAGAGGGTTTTTGACTCTTTTTAGGGGTTCCCACTTTTTTTTTTTTGAGGTTAGCCAGAAGATTTGGAAGAAAATAGAAATTGCTGAATTTTGCTGAATCACCCCCCCTCCCTCCCCCTCCCTCCCCCTCCTTAAATTACTTCAAAAGTTGGCAAAAATACAATTTCACTACCAAGCACCACTTATCATAATAAATAAATTTCTCAAACTAAGGGGAAACCTATTTCTCCTAGAACCCTTTCCTGGTAACAACATCCACCACTGGAAGATGATGAAGATTGTTATTAGCAAGTAAAAACAACAAAATTGAAGACCTGCGGTTCTAAGCATTCACATAAATAGTGTTGTTTCTATTGTCATACGAAGACATCACTTAAAGTGACAAACATTACCCCATCATCTGCCAACTCATCTAACAGCACGAGAGACTTCAACTAGCAACCCCCTCCCCCCTTCCCCCAAAAGGTCCCCTTGAAATACCTGAATTACCCTGTATTATTCCCATCCTTCTAATTCACATCTTGGGAACCAAAAATACAAAAACGTCCGCAGTTAAAATGGACCATTGGGTAAATTTACATCAAAGCAAAGACATATATTGCAAGGCATTTTTCGTATAAACAAAAAGAAGGAGATATTTTACGAGTAATATGTGGCTTTTCACAGATTCCAGGTAATTTCCTTTTATGCACATCAAGGTTTTGACTTGTAAGATTAAATAACACATTACAATACATATGATATTTGTCCATAAGGTAGTCTGCAGCACTGTAATTTTACTTCATGCTACCCAGAGCTGAAAGGTTTATGCTAATGCCACATACAGGAAACTCAAAGTAACCTGAAGTACTTGTACTGTGGAGTACGACCACTTCATATCATCTATCGATTGATTCATGATTGGTTTCATTCTGCCAAGTTATATGATCCTCCAGTTAGCTGATCCCTAAGTTAGATGATCCATCCAGTTCGAGGGTCAACTGCTAAGTTAGATGATCCCATACCGTAAATATTACTTGATCCGTATAAATTAAAAAAGCTTTCCACCTGTAGAGGCAACCCCAATTTCAAGTTCTTGATATTTTCAAATTATTTTGGTAGTTTTTCATTTCATTTTAATATTAAAACAGATCAAATTTGGGATGGCACTTTTTTTATTCTTCATTTGCCCAGCGGGCAAAATATTCTTCCAGTTTTGTTAAACGAGTTCTCGAGAAATGAAATGATAAGAATAAATGTACTATTAAACTTGTCGTGAACCTGACAGTCTTCTTTAAAGTTCATTTGCATATAAAACCCATCCACAAGCAATGAACATCCATTAAATTTTATAGTCAAAAAAATTGCGCACACGAAACAGTTATTTCATAAATCCTTTCAAAACAATAATGACTACATAGCTAACCATCAATATCAGATACATAAGACCTCCTTCATACTGTATGGTAGTAGGACATACCCAGGTGCCAATCAAGGTGGGTATGGGGGGGGGGTCTTCTCCCCATTTTCATCCCACAAAAAAATACTTGAAGAGTAGTTATTACCGTATTAAACCTCCCATGTAGACTTAAATGATTGACCTAATTTTATTATTTATGCCCTAGATATGCCTCCAAAAGTCAGAATGAACAGTTTCACTTCTGAATTTTTTTCTTTCTGGCGGACTCGCCCCCGCCCCTCCCATCCTACATGGGAGTCGTTTTTGACGAGTCGACTTTAAACGTAATAAACATATCATTTGCTTTTAATACTCTAACCAGCACATCCTTTGATGACGATTCTTTCACAAGTTCTTCAAAGACTGCCACTGACAATGGAAGCACCCATTTTCTTTTTTGACATCACACGTCAATTACATTCCTCTCCAAGAGACACTCACACACTATCTTATTCCTTTCAGCTCAATGGATGGTAACCCCTTTCTTCATATGCTACAATTTCTACTGACAGATCCCTTTTTCTTGCAACCATCAACACCTTCAACAGATAACTCCTTCCGCATTTTTTCGACGACACAATCGCTCGCATGTGATACTGCAGCTCGTTGTAAACTCATCGGACGCTTCGCTCTCAGCTAATAATATCCTCCTGCGTAGGTAACCCTTCAACCACAGAGATTCTTTTGTTTCTTTGTGGTTATCTCCTTCAGAGGAGATTATACCAGAATCTTCCGCTCGTTGTGTAAATTTATCACACAGGCGTCACTACTTCAAAAACGTGTCATTATCATTTTTGATATCGTCAATGAACTGGAGCGGCTTTACTCTGGTCTAACAGGACCGACGAGGCCAGTTCCACGTTCCAGTTCAATGACTTGAGGAGAGACTCGCACTGTTCTCGTGACGCCTGACCTAGATTGAATAATTGCTCCGTCTTCAGCTCGACTACGGCTTTCTCGAGGTCCCATCCGTTGCCTATCAGCACCCCTCGACATTCATCTGCCGTTACCCCAAACAGCTGAGCTTCCACTCGCCTCACTTTCTCCGCTGCGGACTCTTCCGTTTCGGAGCCTAGTAGATCGGAATCCGAGTCCAGGATGTTGCGGCCTGACACCGGCGGTGCGACCGGACACGAGGGAGCCAGTGAGGGTGACAACGATGTCCTGGAGGAGAACACATGCCTCTGCTCTGTGGGAGGCAAATGTTTGAATACAGACCCCCCCGATCCGTCCTCGGGGAGTATGGGGGTCAACTTTGACAGGTCCAGAGAGGACTTGACGTTTGAATTCGTCTTTGTGTCTCTAAATTGTTGTCCTTTGTCCGAGTTGGGCTCCGTCGGGGAAGTCTTCCACGTTTCTGTACTCTCGTCGTTGCTCTTCTTGTCGTAAGGAGGCAACAGGAAGTAGTGGGTGTGGCTCTGCTGTTGCCCCTGCTGCATGATGGGTCGGATGTGAGCCGTAGCCGACGGGTTGGTCGGTTTCGGGGAGAACGGCGGGAAGTTTTCAAAGGTCTCTCGGTTCGGATCTGCCGGGACGGGCTCCGTGATGGTTTCCGGCTTGGGAGGAAGTAAAAAATAATGAGTGTTGCTTAGTTTCTGTCCGTCTCTGATGATCGGATAGATGAGGGAGGGACTCTCCAAGGTCTCCCCCGTTTGAGGTTCTGAATGTTGCCTCACAAAGGCAGCCGGCTCGCCCCGACCCTCCTCTTGGTCCAGTTGAGCGATCGGACATCCCTCTGTCAACGAGTTGGTCCTCACGAACAGGTCCATCTTGCTCTTGTCTTGACCAAGTGGTATCCTCGGCGGTAGTTGCGGTTTCTCTTCCTTCCGGCGGATGGCAGCATCGCTACCTTTCTGTTGATATTTATACGGGAAGGACATCTTCAGGAAGTTTTCCTGCTCCTTCTTCGGAGCCTCCCGGTTCTGTTGCTGTGACGACGGAGCCGACAGAGAGAGGTTGGACGAGGTCAGACTCTCTCTCGATTGATGTTTCATTAAGGGGGCGAGGTCCCTGTTCTCCTGAACGTTTCTCTTGGCGCTGTAATCCGAACGAATTATTGATCCTCTCTCGTCGGAGGTGGTGGAGTGACCGTCTGACCACTGTCCACTCTGATAGTTTGATTGTTTGCTGGTAACCTTTGTCGATTGGCTACTGACCTTCGACTGAAGTTCTGACATGAAGTTTGAATCCTGCTTTACGACCATGCTCCTCTGTTGCGTCGTCATCGACGACGACTGACGCTGTACCGTGGATCCGGAGGAAGCCGGCTGCGACAAAACTTTCTTCAAGGGATCGAAACTATCCAAGGAATTAGGATCCTCGACAGAGACGTCCGAATAAAAGTGGGGCAGAATGTTATCGTCGCTGATCAGCTGATTGTTTGGCGGGCAGACGACCGAGGGCTTTTTCGTCCTTTTCCTGGATATAGGTTTGGGTATAGCGGGTATCTCGGTCTCGCTGGGTGTCACATTCCGAGAGTCGGTTTCCACAGGAACTTCATCGTAGAAATGTACCCAGTGCGAAGGTGTATTTACAGCTGACTTTTGAGATGTACTGGTAGGATTCTCCGAGGGAACATCTTCGTAAAATGGACGCCCGGAGTGCGCATTGGAAAGTGAACTGGGCGGGTTTTCCACGGGAACATCCGAGTAGAATGGACCTCTGAGAGGTGCGGCAGAGGGGTTTCTCTTGGACTGGTCAAATGGGTTGATATTCTCAACAACACCTATACTTCTTCCTTGGTCTAAGGAATTGCTTGTCTTAGTGACACCAGACGAGAATGGATTAGAATGGCCGATGTCACTATGAGCCGAGGAATCCTCATGTTTTGATTTGTTGCACTTATTGATTGTCGTGTAAAGGTCCTCGGGTACTTCCACTTCATCGTAAAAGTCCGCCACTGGTTTACCAGCACCTGTCGCATTCATAAAGTGACCAATAGCTGGATCCGATAGAGCTGCCTTGGGTGGAGATGATGTAACATCAAAGTCGATCAACATGCCAAACTGGGTGGCTTCCAGTTGACCTTTGACATGCGACTGGCCGCTCCCCTCTGATCCACAGGAGCTCTCCCTGCTTGAGAGTTTAGGCTTGCTGCTTGCAGGTTTGGTCTTCGTCACCCCGGATTTGGAACCGTTCTGGTATGTGAAAGATGAACGGTTTCCCTCTGGAAGGAATCATTAAAAGAAAAATATTGATGAATTAGGGTCGCGACCTTTAGAAATAGTGGAGCAGCTCCTTGGGTTCATTCGGAAAAATTTGTGACACTATATCAAAAAAAAAAATTACCAACTCCCAGAGGTTCCATTAGCTTGCCTAATCTTAATTCCAATTCCTGGTATTAACATTAAGATATTAACATTAACATATTACATTAACATATTAACATGATGGATTAATGAATAACAGGTTTCACTTGCATCTGCCCAGTATTTCCTTAAATTTAAGGGTCTAATAATGGAATCTCCAAACTGAGACAAATTCAACAAAAAAAGCTCTTTATATTAATCAGTGGCAAGGACAATTTATGGCAAAACGGACTTTTGGATGTACAGTTACACTTTAATGTTCTAAACCATACAAGTTTGCCCTATTATTGAAGTTACTACAGGGAAATTAATCATTAATGTTTTTGTTGTGTTTTTTTGTTTTTGCTGTTGTTAGAAATCTTACTTTTTGTTTTGTCTGTGAGCATGAGGGCAGGTTTGAGATCTTCTGGCAGTTGGTCTTCTCCGATATCGTCTGGAGGCTGCATCGGCATCATCAATAAACTGAAGAGAGTAAAGAGAGGTAGGGAGTGACAAGTACGTCAAGCATTTTACGGTAACTTTCTAACGATATCGGAAGAACAGGTTCTCTAGAAAAGTTTGATGTCACATCAAGGGGTGGATCAGTTCCAGGGCTGGATCGACCCACTGGCTTGGAATCAGTTTTGCGGCTGAGTCAGTCAGAGTCACCAAAGGAGTAGGTGTCGATGGTGTTGAATCACGAAAAAAGGTGCTAGAGCACACCGAGGCACCGGATGCCACGCTTCTTCCAAGGCATCTGCACCAGCTGTTGGCTGACCGAGCTGGCAGAAGTTTATGCGCCAGTCTGCCCCTGGTAACATCACACCTTTTATTTCTTCCAGTGTTCTTGTTGTTGAAACTTTCCGGGGAGGTGATGGTGACTGCCTCTACGACACATGGTCTACGGTCAAACGACAACGTATTGTGGATTTATATGTCTAAAAATACACCAATGTGGTGGAATGTTAGAATTTTGTCTCAGCTGGCCCAAAATGCTTTAGCTTCAAATTCAAATTGTTTTTTTTTTACTCACTCGTCGATTCTCTCCGGCTGCCCCCAGGTGTCACCGTCTATTCCACCATGGCCAGCATGGATGAAACTATTTCTGATCGGTATGCTGATATCGACGGTACTTAACGTACCCGACAATGAGGTCACTATCTTCCGGGGGAATTTACCAACTTTTCGAGTTCTCCTGTTTTGGCCCTTCCACCAAGCTTGATCGGCACTGAAAGACAAAAGAAGAAGAAGAAAAAATGAAATCATGATTTGGAAGATTAATTCTAAGGATTTTGGGGGTTTTAGCAAAAGTGATTTAAATCTAGCTTTGTGCCAACTTTTCTCTCATTTTGAAATAATTTCTACAATCTAACTGCAGAGACTATTTGTTATAATCTTTAAAATATTGGAGTTATTAATTTTAATGTTTTCTTTTTCTTTTTTTTTATCTTGAAAACAAACAAAATCTGATCTGATCTTACACAGCCCATTCTCTTGGGAAATCAATTTGACCACGTTTTTAGGGTTTTGACTTCTATTGACCTTTGACCTCCACACAACTATTGCAGACTTTGCATGCATCATAAACCTAATCTACCATTTCCACGACAAAATCACTGGTTTAACAAGTTTTGACCTTTTGACCCTGGTGATTTAATGGGGAGAAAAGGGTGATTTGATACAAAGTTCTCAAAATTAAAACATTATATCGTGAAACGATGTTTACAGCAGGTAAACATGTCGTGAAGTGAAGTAAGCAAAACAAAACCTTCTGGGCTTCTTAACGATGAGTTCAAGTACTTGTCAAAAAGTAAATAGTTCATTGACTGATAAGTCAGGGGTGTGGGCCAGAGGTTGCTCTTGCAAGACACAATAATATTTTGCATATAATCTGTGAGTCATAACATTTATCTGGTAAGCGCATCGCAAAATTCTGCGTAAAAATAGTCGAATTGCTATTAATGTCCATAGATGTACAGCAGTCTCTTTTGTACAGGAATCGCAGTGTATTTTAAGAGACCAAATTGAGATCCCTCAAATCTGCTATGTATACGCACAAAACAAAAATGTGAATGATAAATTATTGCCTGATTAAAGATGCACCCATTCGCGTAACAGAAATGGAAATATTACAATATATGGAACCTAATCAAAGATCAGAAATTTCTACATGCTGATTGTGCATCTGCCATGTTGAAATATTACATCACAAGTAGGACTGTTTTGGCAAACCCCTCCATGTTTCACAATTTTTTGACCAGTTTCGTTATTGGCCTGATGTTACGATCCTAGCAGGATCTTCTTCAAAGGCTAAATGACAAGTAACAGCAACAGAAGGGTCAAAAACACACACAGAATGCAGACAGGTTAATGAGCATGGTTTCGATATTGTTCCAATATTGTAAGGTTCTGTGGGCCGTATCAATAGAGTTTGGAGTCGCAGAGAATTGGCGTGTGGGCCACATGCAACCTGTGCATTGCCCACGTTAGGTGTACGGTACGGTAAGCTGACCCTCTTCATTGTCGGGAGAAATATTTTAAGCACACAGGAGACAACTGCTGAAACGTTGGAAGCCAGGGTTTGACGACCGACAAAGCAAATTTAGCGGAGAGATTTTCACAAACCTTCCTTCGATGACAGTTACGACGTCTCCTTCTTCCAGGTCCAGTTTATCTGATTCCTCCAGCTTCAAGGTCTGTATGGCTCTCATTTCAAGAGGATGCATCTGATTATTAAATAAGTAAAGAGATAAATAAGTAAATAAATAAAATAGTAAATAAATAAAATAGTAAATAAATAAATAAATAAGTAAACAAATAAATCAAGTAAATAAATCCAATGCATGAATGAATAAGTCAATCAATCAATCGTCAATGAATGAATGAATGAATAAATAAATCAAAAATAAATAAATAAAAATAAAAATCAATTATATATATTATATAAAATATGTATCAAAGTATTTTAGCTTCAAATGGTTCCTTTATAAAGCGATTATTGTACGAACAAAACAAACACCTCACCTACTTCCCCCCACCCCCTCCATAAAAAACCCATCACCACATTTCAGTTCATATCATAGTTTTGTGTTGAGATAATATGATAACAGTTAAAT
>JAIPMN010006848.1:3936-14886 GCA_020650975.1 Apostichopus californicus
TTTCCCCCTATGCTAGCCCCCCCCCCCATATCTCCACCCTTCTCCCATCCTCACCCACAAAGCACACATTCTAAATCTCTCTGTCTTTCTGCCTCCTCTGACTTACAATGCCAATAGATTTCTTCTATTAGGTCTTCCTGATCTTTCGTTTCCCGCTGACCCTGGTCTGAGGGCTCTGACTATTTGTCATTGCTTCATCAGCTGTAAGTCCTTTAAATTTGACAAATTAAAGGCATTGAAGACTTGCCCCAAACCGTGTGCGGCCATCTGAAAAAGTTAACTTCCTGTTGCTTGCAAGTGGCGTTTTGTTCATGTCGCTACAAAATGCAGACAGTAATGAAACGTGATACCTTAATTGTTATCTTTAGCTGGACCCGAGATGTCCATCGCTGTATCGTTTGTACACTGTGCTGTGGGTATTGACCGCAGCTGTATGTACTAACTGTACACTGTAGTGTCTAATTACCGACGGTAGCAAGCTGCATGTGTATTTTCTGGGATCGATGGTGGTGTTTAAAACTTCTGTTACACCTCATTCGAAACTAGGTCAAATTACCGGCATTAGACGTTTCTTTTTGCGCGAGTCTTCACACCCTTTAACAAGCTACCATTGTTCCAGAGCGCCCTCTACCACCAACTGATACAGCCTGGAGGAAAGAAAGAAAGATGATGTAACAGGTTAGCCGATATAAGACATTGTTTTTATGAGACAAGGTAGTCTTTAAGGCTTTCCAAGGTATTGTAACCAAGAAAGCAGTAGAAATCTCTAACACTTTCTCAACCAATGCCGTCTTTATCAATATTTCAACAACAATAAAAAGGAGAGTTTTACGAAAACCACCCACAGCCTGGAGGCTAAATATGTCCAATTCTTACGAATCACGTAAACTTGAAAATAGAATGCAACACACTACGGTGGGTCAATTAACACACAGTAAATTATTGCAATTTTATAATTCAATTTCTTTTATAGTTATTTAAAGTAAAGTGAGTCTAGAGAAGGTGCACTATTTTAATGGGATATCTTAGTGGTAGAAAAACTGTGACACTTTTAGGAAAGAAAACAATGTTCAGCACATTGACTGTTTTACACACATCTCAATATCTGAAATTTCCCAGATCACAATATGGTTATTTGAAGTTAACTCATTTTAACTGCTTTACTCCAGATAACACAACACAATGAGCGATCTGTTATATCATCACGACACAAACAGTTCAGAAATTTATTCTTTCTATTTAAATCTTCTAAATTGATTTTTCCTTGAAATGTGATATATTCCGAATGCTTGTTTTGAATGTCTATATACTCCCAATCCAAGGCTTCATCAGTTGTATTTTTCGTTGTTTTTTGTAAGAGCTAATAGCATTAGCTTCCACTTCCACTTGAACCTTTTTAACTTGATACATTATCTGAAAAATGGACGACTTCAGATCAAAATGACATAATGATTTCATTCTAGAGGTGCCCAACATATTCATAAACTTTTCACAAAACTTCCAAAACCACATGTATGTCTTTTTTCGATGACAACTCTAACAGAATGTGGTTTTTATTCAACAATGCAGTTTCTAACATCGATAGCAAATATTCTAGAAATTTTCTTGGATCTGCTCAACAGGCCGTGGAGTACAATCAAAGATTTCAACAAAAGACCAGTTGATATTTGGACCCTCTTCAATGGGAGGCTTACACTCCTTCGTCAATACAACAACATGTTTGATGCCAACCTCCTTAAGGTATTTTACCTCATAGGTCCATGGAAGTCCATGAGAAGCAAGTAAATTTGGAACAATCCATGAGAAAAAGGGGGGGTGGTGTAGTTGCTGGCATCACTATACTGTAGGTGAGTGATTGTACTTCTCCCGTAACTTGTAACCGACACAGACAGAGTTGTTGCACTAACTCTGTGGAAAGATTTAATGAAACAAGTTTGAAAGCCTGCCATTTGTGATGACATTATAGGTTAGCAGTAAATAAAATAAGGATAAAAACTGTTACTGTTGTCAAACACAGGTCCTAGATTTGCATCAATTCCAAGTTAATGTGGTAAATTTAAATAATGTCCATCGCTGACTAGACTGTTGGTACCGTTCGTGAAACTTTGAGGATTATTTGCAAAGCTACTTTATCTCTGGATTGGTGGGTTTGGTTAGGCTTTGCCTACAACACTCAATGTGTTAATTTGTAGGCCAAGGCCTATTAGAGTGATTCGTTTGCCATCTGAAATATGTCGAGATGACTACATCATTACAATATACCACAGAAACACTTGCAATTTGTCAAAACACCACATGAAAGGAAGAAAAGAAAGTAAACCTGTTCTCCTTACACTTGGTGTGGTGTTATTACTAGCGGGCCTTGCTGATGAATGTGAAGGAGATATAGTAGTAAGTAGTAAGTTGAGTCTCGTCTATCCGACATGCATAGTGATTAACCTCCGCCACGTATCACGATCTTGCTCAAGGTTTATTGCTTCCTCGAAATTGTTAATGTTAACGTCCTTAAATTGCGACTTTATTTTCCAAAGAAAAGGTAGTATGGGGGATGAAAATTTTCTGGCACCGACTGGCTAAGTTACTTTCAAGTACGTGTTTGGTTCCAGCGGTCGACCAAGGAGTGATGCTAAGTCCAAAATCTGATTCGGAATCTACAGAATAAAGGAGATACCAAACACTTATGAACACTTGTTACAGACATGTGAATACTTTTATATAATGAGATCAAATCCTCAAACAGAAATTACCAATATGTGAGATAGCAGATTAATGTCATTGTTCAACTGAATGAGTAGGTTTGACGATTTGACCCTTCTGACCTCACATGTCAATGCATCCCGATACAATGACAGTAAAGGGCAAATTTAAGGGTCGTCTGAGATGACCAAATATCATGTCGAACAACCTAAAACCCTGCTTAGGTAATCAGATGGACGACTAGCTTATTTGCTGAAAGTGTTCAACACTTCGAACAAAACTATTAAAATCCCCATTCTTTACAATAAAATATTATAGTAGCATGTTGGTATCGCCCTCCATTCATTTTGGACACAACTTAAGAAATAAATTTTGGTACGTTTCGTTATAAGGGGAAAATCCTACACTTAAGCTGTATGTGCATACTGCACATATGCACTAATGGCTAGTTACAGTACTGTATACTTTGTACACTAGAGAGTACAGACCCTGGTGGCAGCAACCACACTTGCTTTCTACCTCACGGCCGCACGCACGTATGACAAGCTAGCTGTAGTACAACATGTATACAGTACTATACTGTACATATGGACATACTGCATGCTCACTAATGTTGCTGCAATATACATGCTGTATACCTGGGCTTGCCCTCTGTCTCTGGAAATGATCAGAAACGATTACGGAAATCGTTTTTCACTACCAGAGAATTCCCGCAACCCAACATTATTAATCATGAACAGTGTCATACACCATATAAATTGATTATAACACGAACAATGTAATTATACATGTTATAATACATAGCACTACGCAACACAGACACACACTTCCACAGAAAATACAATAAATTTCAAGTTTACTATTAATAGCACAATTACCTGGCAGAACAATTGATATTAAAGCAGTGTTTTGCATTAAGTCACCATTTTCCACCTTTTTGACATGTCCATCGAGTTTTTTACATATATCAATCACAAAACAGCAAACTAAGATATTAGCCAAGGTTTTTCGCTGCCAACAGCGTTAATTGGTGAGTAATTAAAGACTTCTACAGATAATGGGTAAAGTGTCTTCCGACAATTTCCTACTGTTCCCCCGAACCCACTAGTTTGAATTTAACCAATCAGTGAATAGCTTACATGTTTAGTTACGAGCCGTTGCTAAAACAAGATTAAAAAAGTTGCGTTGGTACCATGCACCTGACATAGACAATACATACAAATATACCATGGTGTTATTTTACGTATTGGTCAACCACGTTCAGAGTTTCAACGTAGGGGCGGGGTTTATTGCGCTCCTAACGGAAAATATCTCCGAGAGAAACAACGTTGAAAGTTGTTAATATTTCGATTTCTATGCCACCATTTGCGAATTTTATGCCACCATTTGAAGTCAGATTTGATTAGATAAGCTAGTAATGTATGTCGTAATGGCATCGTGGAGTCAGCAAGGTTGAGAAATTCATATGCAAACGACGCAAAAAGCTGCTTTAGGGACTAAGCTGCTTTTAGAACTGAGTAACTGTGACTACCCACCGCATCAGGTGGTGACCCAGGAGGAGATGTAATGCTGCTGCCTTCTGTTTCTGTGACCGGGAGTTCAGCAGGAACATCACCGATGGGAATCTGAAATCATAAAAGAGCACCATGTTAATTGTCTTCCATAAACGTTATGTCATATTCCTTTCTCTCTTGTACATGCATTGATGACTGTATTGTACCCCTGATTCTAGGTTGGGCACACCATGAGTGAATGAAGAAACCAGAAAGGTAAAAGATTTGGTATGAGCATTTTGCATGAAGAGATCGCAAAGAAGTTTGAAAAAATTTGACAATTGTAGAATGCGAATGAATAAAAAGGTTATTCAATGTTGCAGCAAATGTCTGAAGGCTAATATTGCAAACACTTCATATCAGCATGTCAACAGTTAAACAGAGCTTAAGTTTGGACTTATGACTTGAGGACCTCTCGACTTCACTATTGAATTTTGTATCCCGACCCTTCCCTTCCCTTCCCCCCCCCCCAAATAAAACTAAATCAAATGTTTCTTGCAACAAGGTGGTGAGCTCTACACTAATAAACCATTTCTTTAATAGCATATCCTCTCAAGTTACATAGTTTCATAAATTGACCTCAGACATTCACCAATTAGCAACAGTTCGCTTGTTATGACAAAAGGGGATCATGGGGATACACATAGCTTTAACAAAACTGTGAACTTTTTGAGGTAAATGGAAAGCAAAAGGGTTAACATTCTTTAAAATCTGGAGGGCTTTGTGTTCCAACTGCAAAACCTGTTAGAAACATTAAATCTTAGCAGAAAGTGCCTAGAAGGTATATAGTTTTAAAAAAAAAAAGGTTTGAAATCACTTACATTTTTGGGTGCTCCAATATAATCATGTTCAGGCCCAGGTGGTGGTGGTGGTACAGTGTTGCATGATGCTTGGATGCTTCTAGTGGCTTGCGGAGGAGTCGCCTGGATACCAACGTCCCGGACGAAACGAGTGTATCTTCTTACAATCTGCATAGTAACAAAAGAGCTTTTATTATTTATTTATTTATTTTACAAAATTTCTATAGCGCCTTATCCAATCAGAAATTGCTCTAAAGCGCTTTACAGTAAAATACATACAAACATGATATACAAATATGTAAATCGATAATGTAAGGTATAAAAAGGGTAGAAAATTTGTTATATACAATCTGACAATAAATTGTACAAAAAACTGCAAATGGGAAATCGAAAATTAAACATACAAATTCTTAAAATTCAAAATATATATATAGTATATACAGTATGTGTAAAATTTTAAATTTTAAAAGCGCTATAAATGGAAAATGCGTTGTAATAATGTGACAATATAAATAGTATAGAAAGCACGGTTAAAAGAAAGCAGATCTAAATAGAAAGGTTTTGACTAATTTTTTAAATTCATCTATATTTTTGGCACACTTAGCTTCCTCATTGAAGCTGTTATAAGCAAAGGCTTTCACTTATAGCCAACACATCACAACGTAGCAACGTCCAGGTAAAGGTTAATACCAAAAATCACTTTATCAAGTACTTCATGCAGACAAAACAAGAAAGAACAAATTTGTACAGTAAAAGGCTGCTGCCTATGGAAAAATGAAGGTAACTTTTATTCATATTTATAGCCTACATTGAACCTACTTGTATGGCTTTTGCTCATTTCAATGAATATTTCCTAACTTACCCTTCTTTTTTCTCCGATTTCAGCTCCTACTTGAAAGTCAGTATCATCATTAACCTGTCATGTTTGAACAAAAACATCATGGTTACAAAATGAAGCCAAGTAAAAATATTCTTATTCCCCAGTTGATGTCAGTTGCCATTTAGTTCAAGCCCTACAGTATTGTATCAATTGAGTTAAACTGCCAGGCTGTGCCAGCAATTACGCCAAATACCATTGTAAAGCAACTACAACCTACTTGTATGACTTCGCTCATTTCACTGAATATTTCCTTAAAGTCTCAATGTGTGTTTGCCAAATTTAAACTTGGACCTATCCAGCTTACTGCCCTAAAAGCTCAGTGACAATGACACCATTCTATGCAAGTTTCATTTTATAAATATTCATTAAAGTGTCGTTAAAGTGGACGATACGAGTATACATATATAGGTTACATTTGTGTTACAATGAACATGCTGATATGGGCAGTCATAGTAATGTTACGGTAAATCATTTGCGCCACAAGGGCAACAGAAAATAAATTTCTTTCCTTCGATTGCGACAGCTTTTCTCCATTTAAACCACCAGGTCAGAGTGCATTTAGAATAAGAAACATTGAATCTGCTGCGGAAGTTTGTTTTCCGAAATTCATCTGCAAACTCGTATTGAGACTTTAACTAACCGTTCTTGATTCTCCAAGTCCATCTTCTACTTGAAAGTCAGTACCATCATTAACCTGCCATGTTGAACAAAAACATCATGGTTACAAAATGAAGCCAAGGAATTAATTCCCAGTTGATACCAGTTGCCATTTAGTTCAAGCCCTACAGTATTCTATCAATTGAGTTAAACTGCCAGCAGTTATATTAAAGCAGCATTTTGCGTCCTTTTCTATGATTTTTCTCAACCTCACTGACTCCACTATGCCATAACGTCATACATAACTAGCTTATCTATTTAAATCTTACTTCAAATGGTGGCATAAAAGTCCAAAAATATGCAACTTTCAACTTTGTTTTTCTCCAAGATATTTTCCATTGGGATCCTAATAAACCTTGCCCATGATATAAATATTTAAACACTACCAACGTTATTGACCAATACGTAACACAACACCATGCTTGATTTGTGTACAGTCTATATGGCAGTTGTACCAGGGAGTTCCATAACAACTCCCTGGTTGTACCAACGCAAAGTCTTGAATCTATTTTTAGCAATGGCTCATAACTAAACCTGCATCTCTGATTGGTTGAATTCAAACTAGTGGGTTTGGGGGAACTGTATGCGATTTATTTTTAAATGTGGAATTTTTTGTGGACACTTTTCTCATTATCTGCAAATATCCTTAATAACTCGCCAATTAACATTGTTGGCAGGGAAAAACTTGGCTAATATCTTAGTTTGCTGTTTTGTGATTGATATATGTAAAAAACTCGATGGACATGTCAAAAAAGTAGAAAAAGGCGACCAAACACAAAATGCTGCTTTAATATTCATATTTCATGCACTACAATCTAATTGTATGAATTTACTCATTTCACTGCATATTTCCTTAAAGGGTGTGAAGACTCGCACACAAAGAAACCTCTCATGCCGGTAATCTGACCTAGTTTCGAATGAGGTGTAACAGAAGTGTTAGACACCACCATCGATCCCAGAAAATGCACACACACAGCTTGCTACAGTACCATCTGTAATTAGACACTAGTGTACAGTCAATACATGCAGCTACGGTCAATACCCACAACACATTGTACATAGCAGCGATGGACATCTCAGGTCTAGATAATAGATAACAAGGTATCACGTTTCATTACTGTCTGCATTTTGTAGCGACAAGAAGAAAACTTCACTTGCAAGCAACGGAATGTTAACTTTTTCAGAGCGCGGCACGCGGTTTGGGGCGAGTCTTCAACTTACCCTTCTTGATTCTCCTAATCCATCTACTATTTGAATGTCATCGTCATCATCATCATTAACCTGCCATGTTGAAAAAAAAACATCATGGTTACAAAATGAAGCCAAGGAAAACTAATCCTAATTCCCAGTTCAAGTCCTACAGGATTGTATCAATTGAGTTAAGCTGCCAGTAATTAAGCATTACCATTGTAATGCAACAACTTTATTTGCAAACTTACATAATCTTCCATTTAAAAATACAGTACTTAGCACCCATGTATACCAGCCTATCACAAATTATCACTAAATGGATGAATTTAGATTTAGTATGAGTTGAGGAGATACAATTATCAAAGTGCTGTCCATCATAGCTGAACAGGTATCCAGTCAAAACGTCCCTTTACCAAAACGTCCCCGCTTTTTTAAGACCTAAAAGTCCCCGCTTTTTACCAAAATGTCCCCACAGTCAAAACGTCCCTGTGAGTCAAAACGTCCCCGCTTTTGTAATCAGTTGGAATGCAAGTGTGGATGTTTTTAGTTCAAATCAAAGAGTAAGGATAAGTATATAGTTTAGGTTGAAAACACTGTTTTTAGGAGTGGGAAGTGCTGGTTATGAGGGCGGAAACATTTTTGAGTATAATTTTCTGAGGTAAGATAATATAAATAGAAAAGGGAATGCAAGAGGGCTGTAGGGTAATAGGATTTTTTTAAAGATGAGTTGGTTTCTGAATGAATATGATATTGAGGGAAGGGAATAAAAAAGATTTTAGCCAAATTATAACTTTAAATTAATATATATTCACAACTGTGAATGAATGTGATAGACGGGACGTTTTGAATTATGGGGGATGTTTTGACCAAAAGCGGGGACGTTTTGGTACGGGGACGTTTTGACTGGTAAGCGCTGAACAAGGTTTCATTTTCTCAATGTGTCAGAGATTCATGTTGCCCACATATGGCAAAAAGTGTTACAATTGCAGGTGGTATCTAATCCTCAAATATCATGACAAAGGCCCCAAAATGACATTTCTTAGGGAGTCACCATGAAGGGGTAAGAATGCTTTCTGTAATACAAAGAAACATTGTCAAAGCCTTCCTCCTCTTCCCAAACAGTATAGCTGATAGGTTAAACGGCAGTCAAAATCTGGAGTTTAGTTTAGTTTGGACTAAAATTCTGCAGTCTTATTTTCACAAGCAGGTCTTGACCGTTTTGTTGGATTTATTGACGATATGAAAATGGCAGTTACCCATTGTGTAGCACAAACAACAATTTCTATTTCTGGAATCTCAACTGGATCAAGTGGAGCTGATTTGACCTTTGTGCCTTTCTTGGGTTTTTTGGTTGGGACGAGGGACTCCAGTAGCTGAAAAGGATGAATAAGAAAAATTGTTGCAAGATCAGTAGTACTAAGAACTCTTTTCATCAACAACGTTGCACCAATTTCAGATATTGCAAAGTGTAAACAGAAGTAACCAGAGTTCATGGTAAAGTGATCAGCAGATCAGTGATCAGCGGTCAGCAGATCAGTGGTCAGCAGATCAGTGGTCAGCAGATCAGAGATCAGCAGATCAGTGGTCAGCAGATCAGTGGTCAGCAGATCAGTGGTCAGCAGATCAGCAGTCAGCAGATCAGTGGTCAGCAGATCAGAGATCAGCGGTCAACAGATCAGAGATCAGCAGATCAGTGGTCAGCAGATCAGCAGATCAGTGGTCAGCAGATCAGTGGTCAGCAGATCAGAGATCAACAGATCAGAGATCAGTGGTCAGCAGATCAGTGGTCAGCAGATCAGAGATCAGCAGATCAGTGATCAGCAGATCAGTGATCAGCAGATCAGTGGTCAGCAGATCAGTGGTCAGCAGATCAGCAGAACAGTGGTCAGCAGATCAGTGGTCAGCAGATCAGGGATCAGCAGATCAGTGGTCAACAGATCAGTGATCAGCAGATCAGGGATCAGCAGATCAGTGGTCAGCAGATCAGTGGTAAACAGATCAGTGATCAGCAGATCAGGGATCAGCAGATCAGTGGTCAACAGATCAGTGATCAGCAGATCAGTGATCAGTAGATCAGCGGTCAGCAGATAAGTAATCAACAGATCAGTGGTCAGAAGTGGTAAAGTGATCAGCAAGATCAGCAGACCAGCTTGACAAAAATGAAGAAGGGAAAGCTCAATAACATTTTATTTTGCAGTCATACAGTCATACAGGGCCTATTTTGGGGGATTGTGGTGCAAATTACAAAGTGGTATAGCACTGTATAGCACTGGTCTGCTCAATGACACAGATGAAATTGACAAAGTACAAATGTTGTCATGTGATATGTTTTAACAATATATCTGGCTACCTTACAGTGACAACACTATAAGTACTGTACACTTCCATACAAAAGAAATGCTATTATGATCAACTTTTTGACCAGTATTATTAGAGTAAAGAACAGGCATGTACAATCATTTTATCCTTGCATGATCTCTGTCCAGATCTCAGTTCTTTGCTTGTACCCAATCTTCGTACGTCTCGTTGTGGTCTTAGATCTGTTACTGAACATACTGTAATTAGTACTCTTAAATTTGAGCTAAATAAACAATTTTATGTTTTCACAAACATTGAAACATTTTCATTTATTTCCCTGTATAGGATGAGGGTATTCTTTTGTAGCTTAGAGGTATAGGGTAATATGACAAAATAATGTAAGAAAAATTTGCTGACAAAATTTTGTCAGCAAATTTTTCTTACATTATTTTGTCAAGCAGTGGTTTTGCCACAACATTGACAATTTATGTCAAATGAATTCAGTAACCTTCAAACCCACATAGTATAATACCCTAAGGAATACTGTTATTATTGCTTAGGTACAGTACTGCATAGATCTGCAACTGTTCCTCTAACCAGATGATTGGCATTAAATTACAACACTGTAACTCATTACTACAGAGCACTGGTAATTTTCTGTCAAAGGAAAATATTGAGCATTCATTCCTTACACATGTTCATGGTATTATGACTATAACAACTTAAAGCAGCATTTTGCGTTGAGTCACAATTTTTCCTCAAGTTTTGAGTTTTTATCATAATACAATCACAAACGACCAAAGTAAGACTTTCTCATATTTTTTACCCCACGGTGAACGGTAATTAGCAAGTAATTAAGGCTATTATACGATTC
>JAIPMN010006849.1:4798-26256 GCA_020650975.1 Apostichopus californicus
AATGGTTAATTTCCATTTTGTGTAAGCATGTAGCTTAACTTTTTATCCACCCTAATTAAAACGTAAATACTGGACAAATAAATAAGCATCGAGATGCGCTCACCTGATTGGTCGATTCATGTGGTACATAATTCGTATTTATTTGGTACATAATTCGGATTTATGTCGGACATAATTCATCAATTATGTCGGACATAACTCAGCAATTATTTCCCATGCGGCCTACCTTAGCCGTAGTAGGTCTACAGTGGATTAGGTCTGGTGAAGGTACGTCACTATCGCTGATGAATGTTATTTTGCTATACCGCCACCTTTTCCACACTATCGGTCTCTTCTAGCTCCCATTTTTGCTGAAGAGTAAAGCAAAACTACTGCTCGCAATTATCATAAAATATTCCTTTTTTTCATCGTGAAATTGACTCATTCTTACCAACTAATAGAGACTCAATAACGCACGGCTAAATTGTGCTGGCCTTCTTGGTCGTTTGAAGTTTTAAATGGTGAAAGAATGAAATAATGAATCTTGATTCCCTTTCTCTGGCCTTGTCGCAGATTTCCATCTTAGTGGCCAACCTCACCAAGAAAAACTACAAACAAAGCGTTGGGGAAGTCGCACGGGTAAGCATATTCCTTGAATATTTATGTCCTTCACACCCCCATGTACATACTTGGGTAGTCGTACATCTTTTTGATTGTCAATATCACAGTATTGCATTTAAGCCCTACCGCAAGAAATAGAATGATTTACAAGTTGCATTGCGCTAACCAAAGCAACTATGGGCACCTGTCAATCCACACGTTAGGCTAGCCTCGACCAAGCCTAAGCTTTGCTAGTGCAGTTTCCTCGTCATGTTCTGCCATATGGAAATCCTAATTAAGGTTACCGTGACTGTCTGGTAAATTTGTAAAGAGAAAGATACATCGCTTACATATACTAGTTTACAACTATGTGTCTATGGGTTCTCACCATTTACAGCATTGACTCAAAAATGAGCTAGCTTGGGCAACTGTGGTTAGCCAATATTTGATACAAACTGTTCAAAAGTTGCCACTGCAGTGTTAGGCTTAACTGCAGATTACCCAGAAAAACATATAGTTCTACTTTGATGCTGGCTTCACAGTTGCAATCACTGAATAATCTATAGCCTAAATTATGGTAACCTAACACAATAATTACGCATTGAATTGACCGCGACTCCGAATCCACAACATTGATATTAGAGAGCAGTGGTGGACTGGCCACGGTTTCAGTTGTTTTCCGCACACGTTACTTTCCGCACATTACTTTCCGCTGAAAAAATTCTTGTGCGGAAAACAACTTTTTTTTCCACTTACCCTGTACACTACAATTTTTCCTCAATTTTAGGATACCAAATTCAGGATGATAAAGATAACATGAGAAAGTATCAAAGAACGTCGATAAGCATGGTTAGACTGAGTTCATGTTAGAACAGTTAAGCTGCTTATAATTTACAGGAGGCTTGGGGTGTTTGGCCTAACTTTAGAATCCGTACCATATTAATGGGAAAGCTTACTTCGAATCGGCAGAATAACAACTGTATAATCCGGTTAGGATTAGGAGATAGAAGAACGGGAGGTGGAGATAGGGAGTGATTACATGAATGTGGGAGAGAGATAGTAAGGGGGATATGGATTATAGGAATAGTCGAATGGTACGGATTCTAAATTAGTACCGGTTGTTTGTAATTAGCGATAACTTAAAGAAATATGAGGCATAATATAATAATCTAGTCTTGAAGCTACATTTTATCCTGCCAGTTAAATGCTATCTTCACCATCCTCCTAAATCCTTCCATGTGCCTAATCATTTCAGCAAGTCATTCTGTTCCTCCCAAAAAAACGGTACTTTCCGCTGAAAAAAACGTTGTTTTCCGCTGACAAATTTGTGTGCGGAAAACACCGTTTTGTTTCAGCGGAAAGTAACGTGTGCGGAAAATAACGGTACCCACTGGCCACACAGGCATTTGGGCAATGCCCGGTGGGCTAGGGAGCCTGGTAAAAATTACAGCCTATTTTCACAGTAGTTAATAGAATACAGACAAGCTTTGTAGAAATATATTTTATTAACTGTGGGAATCAGCTCATGAAATCACCATGTTAGTTAGTCTGTTAGTTCATAACAAAAGATATAACGTGATATTGGCTTACTGTATGGCTTTTATTAAGGTTTTTTCCATTTTTTTCAAGCATGTTGTCACAAAATGTTTGAAAAACTAAATAACATCCAGTCTAAAACATATATTTTTGTCTATTTTTGTTTACGTTTTTAACTTTCCTCAGTTTAATCAAGTGTTGCTTCTGGAATTTTTTTATTATTGGGTAATTTTTAAAGGATTATTGAAACCTACAAAATTGAGAAATATAGCACCATTTTGCATATAGGTATTCCGTAACTTCAACAATGGGAGGGGGGACACCCCCTCCCCTTACATCCCTCCCCCAGGACGGCGATCACTATGTAAGTAGCATATCAATGAATAATGGGCCGGTCTAGGTGGAAAATGTCTGGGCCAGTTTTAAGACCCAGTCCGCCCCTGTAAGAGAGACACACACTATAGGCGTATTTATATTCTGTGACTGTGCATAAGCAAACTCGCAAAGCCACGTCATTGGTATTACTTTGGACTTTATATAATTTGGGAGAGTGAATCTACCAACAACAGCAGTGCAGTAGGCTACATTGGTCTGTTAGTTTAAATACCATTTGCCACCCCCAAATGATGCATCCTCATAATCCATTATGTCAGTCAGTATGCAAGTCACAATCTTTGCAAGAACTTGTTGAGCCATTTTGTTTACACACGCACATGCAATTTTTTAGGAAATGATGTGTGTGTGACGGTTAGAATGGTTAAGGCCTCTGCAACTTTAAAGGCTAAAGGAATATTCATAAAGATACCATCCCAACTACAGCAGTGTTTGAAGAGTATTCCAAATGATGCAATTATTTTATTGACTACTGTGGGGAATTTCCAGTTCGAAATTGTAAGTTATGGCCTGATTTGTCTAAACGTGTGAAGTTGACAGAATGGATGTTTTCTATTCTCACCTGTATGAAGTGCACATGACGGTCAAATTTAAGAGGCTAGGGAGATGCGTTCCTTCCCCTCTCATGCTTCATTGGTCAACCAAATTTTAGTCCATCACCATTTTGTTGTTTATGTTAAGGATAAGTTTGGATTACATTGTATTTTTCTAACAGTCAGCTCCCACTCGGTGTTAGTATCTTGTGTAAATGTTGTAGCAATTCTATGTCAGCTTTAAATTTGCATGTCCAATATGCAAGTGTACTGTGCACTTTTCAAAATAAGATTGGAATGGTTGAAAGCTGCCATTTTCAACATTTCTTCCATTTTTTTTCATTTTTTCCGGCAAATGGAGGTTTCATAAGTGAGTACTGAATAAATTTAACTTCTTATCAATGTTTCATCACCAGGACACTTTTTCGTACTTATTTGCATGTTGAAATCAGTTCAAAAAGCCGCTTTTTAGAGATTTATTCTAATATTTTGTATCATTGTTACAGCTGGTGTCTCAGCACGGGCCTGAGGCAGACAGGCACCTGTTGCGCTGTCTCTTCTCCGCCGTTGATTTCTCCAGTGAAAGTAAAACCAACGGAAAAGACGTACACCAAGTGAGTGAACTGAGGACAGTATGTCGTTTTTAAGAGTAGTTGTTACACACGTTGTTTTGTGTTGCAGATGTGCATTTTACTATTTCAACTTGGAGTTTGTGCAATGTACGGAGAATTACATTCTCACTTCAGTGACTGTTGTTCCATCCGTTTTAGTGGCCCAGGGCAAATTATTATTTTTATGCACATCGCACCTTATTATGATATAGAATGCCCCAGTATCCATTAATTAACAAGATTTGCAGACTATATCCAGACTGGTAAATTACTGCATAATATAAGCTGTTGCTTGCGAGCATTGGTAATGGAATTTGTTTCAATAATGGATGAAACTCTTGTGATGAATTGATTGAATTTTTCATTTGACAGACCTGTGTTGCAAAAAGTGTCAGAAAACTGTGTAACCAGGGTTGTGCATTCAATAATGGTTGATGGCAGGGGGGGTGGAGGATCCTTACAATGTAATGATGACAGATTTTAGCTTTGTTTGGTTGTTTGTTAGTATATATTGCTTTGTTTGGTTGTTTAATAGTATATATATATATCAGAACATGTACCTCTTGATTCCTTGTCACACAGACCCAGTATCTCGTTGATGAATGCTCATCGCTGGTAGCAAAACCTAATTTCATCAGTAGCCTGTGTTTTGCTGTTGACAACCCACTTAGCCATCAGAAGGTCAGTCTCAAATTATCAAAAGAATTGATATGCTTCATACTATTGCAGGGATGTGCCTACGCTGGGCGGCCACGCCCAGCACTAAAACTTACCGCCCAGCACTGTCTTAAAAATCGTGCATCCCGCCCAGCACTATTTTCATCTAAAATCCTGACATTCCTAACAATATATTCATTATAAACATAAATTGAAAAAAAAAAATCAAAAAATGTAATTGTTAGCAAACGTAGTACCTGTGTATGTGCTTCAAAAGCTACACAAGTGCCAGCATTTGGCATCTGAGCACCTTCAAAAATCTAAAAATTTCTCAAATTTGTGTGTTGTATGTTGATGCACCTTGGTGAGTACAAGAACCCTATCATCATATGTTCGGGTCAAAGATCTCTTGTGGTCAATAGCAGAGTTTAGGGTGTTAAGTCCTTGTAAATACCATAGCTCAAAAAGTAAGCTTGGAAGGACTTCATATTTCACGTGTTGGGGCCACAGTGATTCTGGAACCTGGTGATCTGTAATGGTATAATCTTGCATCCAGTGTTGTACTTTAAAAAAACCAAAATATTGTAAACTGTGGCAAGAAATCCCTAAGATTGTTTGGATTTTTGCTCTTCCTTCAGTGGTCATGTCAACTTGAAAGTAAAAGATCGATTATGCTGTGATGCCGTCAAGTTTGGAAGGAAAAAAATCCAAATTGCCTTCATAATGGATTACATGACATCCATTGATGATGCTCGTTACTGCGGTTGCTTGACTGTGTGTAATTTTGCGTAATAATGGACATTGTTCCCGTTTTTTTTTCTTTTTTTCTTGTTCTTTTAAACAGACTTTAAAGCTATCACCTCAACTTCTTCATCAAATCAGTAAGGTTCTGAAACTCACCAAAGTCAAGGAGGTAGTCTTCGGCCTTGCTCTTACCCATTCTGCCAGTACAGACCTCAAGAATTTTGGTAATTAAACCTAGATTGTTTGTTTCATTGCATGAAAGATCACAATTTCCTTTAGGAGATCTTATCCACACCTGTGTGTCACAACGAATTGTTTTTTTTCAGGAAAGAGAGGAATAAATCGAATTCTAATTTTTCATATGGAAGGTAACTTGGAGGATATAAAAATAAGCAAGACAGATGGAAATTGAAAACAATCTGATGTCAGTGTGTTCGATTTACAAATCTACTATTAAGAGTTACAAAACTGAAGAAGAAGATGTTTCAGTTTTATTGATTAGGACAACAGCAAGTTGTATTGCCAACAATGTATTAAGTTTGTGTACCGTATTGATGAGACAAGAAATGACATGGTTTCTGTGATAAGTATGGAACTATGTAGTTATAAGAAGAAATGTTATATAACTTTACAAAGAAGTGTTTATACACAGTAGAGTAGGTTTATAGAGCAGGTTACACATCTTGAGTGAACCGTGTGTATATGGTAGAGTAGGTGTATAGAGCAAGTTACTCATCTTCAGTGAACCGTGTATATATAAAGATATATGGTAGATTTGGTGTATAGAGCGAGAACCGTGTGTATATGGTAGAGTAGGTGTATAGAGCAAGTTACTCATCTTCAGTGAGCTGTGTATATATATGAAGATATATGGTAGAGTAGGTGTATAGAGCAAGTTACTCATCTTCAGTGAGCTGTGTATATATATGAAGATATATGGTAGAGTAGGTGTATAGAGCAAGTTACTCATCTTCAGTGAGCTGTGTTTATATATGAAGATATATGGTAAAGTAGGTGTATAGAGCAAGTTACTCATCTTCAGTGAGCTGTGTTTATATATGAAGATATATGGTAAAGTAGGTGTATAGAGCAAGTTACTCATCTTCAGTGAACCGTGTATATATATGAAGATATATGGTAAAGTAGGTGTATAGAGCAAGTTACTCATCTTCAGTGAGCTGTGTTTATATATGAAGATATATGGTAAAGTAGGTGTATAGAGCAAGTTACTCATCTTCAGTGAGCTGTGTATATATATGAAGATATATGGTAGAGTAGGTGTATAGAGCAAGTTACTCATCTTCAGTGAGCTGTGTATATATATGAAGATATATGGTAGAGTAGGTGTATAGAGCAAGTTACTCATCTTCAGTGAACCGTGTATATATATGAAGATATATGGTAGAGTAGGTGTATAGAGCAAGTTACTCATCTTCAGTGAGCTGTGTTTATATATGAAGATATATGGTAGAGTAGGTGTATAGAGCCAGTTACACATCTTGAGTGAACCATGTATATACTGTAGATTAGACCTGTGTATAGAGCCAAGAACCTTGTGTATAGTGTAGATCAAGTGTATAGATCAAGTTACACATCTTCAGTTAAGTACAAAATTCTTGCAAAATGTGAGAGTTGCTGAGAATGTTTTGTTTAAATCTTTATAAAGAAATCTTTACAAACATGTTGTAAAAATGGAAATTAACCAGAAGTATATCTGACGTAAAGGATCTGTAGATAACATCTTTAAGAATTTGATATTACTAGTAGAATTAAATGATTTCCTATTTGGACATTTATGACATGATGTTTCACAATGAATTCCTCATCTCATGTCAGTAGATGATCTAAACCCCAAAAAACAGACAATTCCCTAATTTTTCTTATATTATTTATTTCTTTGACTTTGCTTTCATTCTCAATTGGTCACCACTCTCTTGGTTATGTTTACAGCACTGCAGTACGTTAAGCAACGTTTGCCTGACTTCCTGAGGCTTTACATCGACGCAGACCAACATAGTCGACCCGAAGCTAGTCTTGCCGATCTCTCGGTGGAAATATTACACTTGCTTCTGACTCATCTTCTCTATCGATCCAAAGATCAGCTTGGAATCCCGGCTACTCAGACCGCTGCATTCCTTAAAGCTCTGAAAAAAGGTAAGTCTCGGTCAAAACTAGGCTGCTTTTCGGTTGGCTTACATCACATAGTCGTGACAAGCAGTTAGGCCGACCAGCATTTCATGTTTGAGTAGATAAACTTGTCGTCTCTTCTCAAGAAGACTACTTTGTTTGACAGACATTAATAACAGTCGTTATCATTTCTCCTGATGCTCACACTTAATGTTGATTCCAAGCCGGAATTTGCAGGGAGGATGGATGGATGGCTTTCAGCCATGTCTGTATAGCTTCTTGTCTGCAGTCGGCAGTTGACGAAACGTCAGCCTTTAGACCGTATTGTCATGATAGCCAATTGAAGAGAATTTCCATGCATTGCTATTCTCTGACAGTATACATGTACAGTGCAACAGTATGTTGGTTCCATCTTCTCTGGTTATGAAACAGCATTTTAACATGATTCAGTTGTTTCCCTAGCGTCAAAGCTTAGCTGTTTAAAAGAGATTGTTCTCAGTTTCTCAAAGTCCTCAATGATGTTGGCTTGGTCCACATAATTGTAGACTTTGATACTTGTATATTGTATTCATCAATGTGGGCAAAAATTGTGCATAATCACATATTTCAACTGTAATTTTTTTGTTTATGTTGTTGCAGAGTTTCCAGTAGAGCAAGTGCCTGTGGTATTGGTACCGTTGCTCTACTCAGACAGACAAGATATCACCATGGACAGAATCACAAATGACCCTTCAAACATTCCAAAAGGAGTGGTAAGCATTGCAAATGAATGGGAAATTTCAGTGGTTACCAGGGGTGGGGAAAGAATCAAGTGATAATGCATCAAACTTGAGATACAAAAATTGGGTGTTTCAGTCATTTTAAGGTTAACATTGAGTGTTTGACCCATGGAAACAGTGTCATATGAGTCATCTTGGAAGATTTTCAATATCTCGAAAAGTTCAACCTCAACGACGCTTTCTTGAAATTCAAAGAATGAATGTCGATGTATACAGCCAGATTGGCATTGAACTATACTTGTAAATGTAAGCATATGTGGCATGCACGTGTCGAAGCTGGTCATACGGTTGAGAGGAAAAGAAAACCATACTGCTAACACTGTATGAAATACAAAAGTAAGCTACACATCAACGAAATATGGTGAGCTTCATTGCAGATTGTGAGAAAAAACTTGTCCATAGCCTTCATTAACATGAGGTTGTCCAGCTGACCTGTAAATCATGAAGTCTGATCAGTGATTTGAAAGATCCCTCTGTCTATGGTCTGCTGCCGCCGCTGCGAATGACCAATAAATTCTCACTCTCCTGTGGCATTACCAAGCAATGCATGCTGTTGTGACGTTTTATGCTTCATTCAAGGCAATGTCATGAGCTTCGCATCCTCGCCACTTTTCATTTTACGGTTATTGGCTGGATTTGTCATCACGGGGTTACAGTTATTGGCTGAATTTGTCATCGTCGGTGCCACCCAGGAGGATTCATTTCTTTCCTTGTGTATTTTTTCCAGATGGATGCTTCTCTTGCAGACATACTCCAAGAGATGGGGTATGCCTGCTGTGCTTGTCCAGACGATTTCAAGAAGACATTGAAGATGGTAAATCCCAACCTCAATCCAGGGGTAGTCGCTAAGGTCATTGGCATGATGGCCAGGACCCATGATACCCTTACAGATAGCCACCCCTTACAGGTAAATATCTAATCGATGTGTGAAGGGTTTAATTTCAAAGTGGAATGTAGGTTGCAACATCCAAAAATTGGGAAGTAAATTTAATACCTGCTTGGGTCTGGAAAGTGCAGGATGGCTTATAGCGACTGTTAAATATAATAATATTTAATATTATAATATTGTTTAGTATTATAATATTAAATATATTTTATATATTTTATAATAAGTATAAGTACATATTTTAAATATTATGTAAGGAATATAAGATGAGTTACTCTGAGAGATGTTCATGGCAGCTTTATCTATCTAGGTTAGATTCTCCTGGCTGTGGAGGGTGGGGTGGGTGAGGAGGGTGGGGTGGGTGAGGAAGATAGGTGAGGAGGGTATGATGGGTGAGGAGAGTGTTGTGGGGTGGGTGGGTTGTTCTGACAGTTATACCTATCACATAGACATATTATCGATGGTAGGTTTGTGTCTCCCTTAGGGAGACGTAGAGATAGATAAATGTCCCCACAAATTGTACATACACATTTTATGTAGTAAGGTATCAATAAATTAAATTGACTTGATTTATCCTGAAATAGCTAGACCAGGCTGGTTATGAGTTTGTTGTGTACTGAGAATTCAATTTACCTTATGGATGATAACCAGACTTTTAAGAGTTGATATTTGTTGATTTCTGTAATAAATACCCACATATGTATTTACATTCACTGTGCGTCAAACGATACTCTGACATGATTATGATGGGGCTGTCACATACTTTGTAGATCTTCTCAATTCATTTTCTACAAGGGTGTAGAGGAAAAAAATCGGTTGGAGCAAGTGGCCAAACAGAATCAAAATTTCACAATACATAGATTGAAAAGTGTACTGGGCAGGCTGTTCCGTTGCTGCAGAGGCTACTTAAAATAAAGAAAATTAAATATGACTTTCCAAGGCAGCACCGAAACCTTTGGTGGTCCTGATTTGGCCCACATGCCACCTATTGAGAACCCCTGTTGTTAGATTGTACTTAAAAACAATCAGAACCAAATAAACAAATTGACTGTTGGCATGACTGTCTTATTTATTTTGCCTCCTATTAAGACTCCTGGTGGCACCATTTGGGGTGATGGTAGGGAAACCAGAAGCGATGGGTCAGCCAGCTCATGGAATATCGATGCCTTTGTGGACGTCATAAAAGAGGTAGCTCCTCAAATGAACTTTCATGTCGTTGCCATGGAGTTGGACCATCCAGCTTTGATCATTAAGGATGGCAAGGCACTGCAGATGGTGAAGAATGCCATTGTAAGAGCTACACAAACAGAGTTTCCTGTCGAGATATTGTTTAAAGTGTGGAACAACAAAGACGGACAGGTAAGTCAAACCTTAAATTAAGCTTTTGTTTCTGTTTAAAGAATTTTTTTTTTTTTTGGTGGGGAGGGGATGGGGGCGTGGGGCATCTTGTTTCCTCTTTAACTGAAGTGAATGGATTATTAAAACCAGTTTGAATGCCTACAAGAAAGAAATCATTGCCCACCCTCGAACCAGATTTAGTCAAAGATTCAGTGTAGTTTTATAGTAGCAATTTTATGGATTACTCCTCCATCTGTAGTGTAGCAGGGATTGTCATCCTCGACAGATAATAATAATATCAGCAAACTTCTCACACAAGCTGGTTTGTGCAACGGTAGGCTAGGGTCGAGTTGCAGCTGCTTGAGTGAGAGTGGTCTGCTGCATCTGTGCCGAGGGTTGAACATATCAGGTCTGCAAAAATAACAGAAATGTTTATTAACATCTGTCTGTGGCAATAGTGCAACAAACTGACAGTGGAGTCCATAGTGATATACTTTACATATGATAGATGCTAAACTGTTCTTGGATCATATTAATGAAACGAACAGAATAATTAGTCGACCGAGACAACCTAATCTTTCTCTTTCGATTCGTGTATCCAACTTTAGGCGGAAGTTTTGTCAAATAACAACGTACCAGAGGTATCCACTGCTGGTGCTCCTGTTCTTTAGAAGGGAAAAAAGGGGGAAGAATAAAAGAAAGAATGTGTTTGTTTGTTGGATAATTGACAGAGTCAAATCTTAGTGATTGTCTTGTCATGACAAGGTTAATGATGCGGTAATCACTAGTCACTGTTGTGATGTCACTAATGTTTCTTGTTTGATTTTTTTATGGCAGCTCTCTTGGATACAGCAGGCCTTGAAGTTCCCAGAAGTCTTCTGCTTCTCTGACTTTCACAGCAGCCGTAAAGTCGTCACCGACATCCTGAAATCACCTCCAGAGGATGAGAACAAGAAGATAGCGACTTGGTAAGATTTGTACAAGAGTTAAAGCTGTAAAAAGACCTCATTGCTGTGAATTTAATCTTTCATCGACGATGTGAAAGCATCTGAAAATTATATGTAAAAATCAATTTTATTTGGGTCAGGAGCAAGATTTTGTAGAAAAGAGCTGATGACGATAGTTTAGTTTTGAGCTGCGAAGTTGTCGCTTCTGAGACCATAGGCTTAGGAGGCGGGGGGCTGTAGCCCCCCCAACCAAATATTTTTGGGAAAATTCAGGCAATATACTGAGAATTTTTCGGGAACCTACTGAAAGAAAAATAAATTGCAATATGTTTTTCAATGGTTAAACTTATATTATTATTATCATTATTATTGTAACAATTTCCCGAAAAATGATAACCAATATGGAAGGGCAATAACACGTCAAATGATTGTATGTTATTGGCATATGATGCAATAACCGATGAATGCCTATGATGATATGCACATTAATATGTTGAACGCGCACGGAGTGCGCGAAAAATGTTGGTTATATTTTCGGATAAGTCGTTACAGCCCCCCCCCCCCCCAAATCAAATTGGGCTCCTACGCCTATGTCTGAGACTAGCACGGGTGTAAGAGGAGCGGGAGTCATCGATGTAACGTTCAGATGCATGTGACTACTTGAGTATTTTATCGACAGCTTCTCTCGACCTTCTCTCCTAGGAAATCGTTGGAACTCGTCGAAGTCCTCCTGAAATTGGCAGAGACAGAGAAGGCTGATCAAGTTCAACTCCTTTTCACGTTTCCGATTAAAAATTGCCCCGATCTGCTGCTTTTAGCTCTCCTACAGGTTCAGGTAAAAAGTAACAAATTTATTTGCAATCTCGCAAATATTATGCCAATCTTTCCTCTCTTTTTTCCAGTTGTAATTCTTTGGACTAGTGACTGATGACAGCAACTAGTTTTCAATACATATGACCAGCCTTGACACAATTCCTGGAAAAATGCAGATAATTAAGTACAATCGAGGCTCATAACAAGCACCCTTAGCAAAAATTAGGGATCACCCTCAACTTATGTAATGAGAATTCACCATAAAATCAATTTATAATAATTGCCCTTTACAAAGAAAAATAGTAAACATCTTCTACTAAGTCATTAAATAACAAAGCAGGACATGGGTTTATAACTAGCATCCTCATCAAAGAAATGATCAATAATGATCGTTCATAAATCTATTGCCTGGACCTGGCTTCGTCGATCCTGCGGTATTAATCCTTCGTAATGATTAACTTCTCGTGGTCCTAATTGAACCCATCTCTTGGCCCATAGCTTCTCAGATAGCCGTGTATTGCAGAAAATGGTCACTTAATTATACCTACTGTTGTTGAATAGAATCAGAACAGATGGCATACAGAATGACATGTCAAATTTTGTATGATTTTTGGTTCTTTTGACAGTCCTCGTGGTCTTTCATGAAGTCAGAGCTGATCCGAGCCTTGATGCCGACCTTTTTGGGTAATCATGCCAACTCAGGGATTATACTGCACTATGCATGGAGTGGACAGGTACGTTATGGGCGTTGTAATCTATTTGAGTACGAAAATCAAGTGGAAAATATGTCAAACTTCAAACTGTACAATAAAACCCATCCCGTGCAAGTAGAATTGTCACCCATGCTCTGGTAGGGTACATGTACATCTCTAGAACCTTTAACAATTGTAGCCACGTTGTAGCCACAAATGCAAACGTGTGCCTTAAAATATCTACATGTATAACCAAGTTCCCACTTACATTTTCCTTACAGTGCATGTCGGTCATCGTATTGCTTTTGATGTTCTATGATGCACTGGCAGCAAAATTCAAGTGCCTTATCTTTTTTCTTTTACTACACTACAAAATTCACTCGCATGTAGCCTGTAAACAGTCTAGAAGTCGAGGCCAACATCTACTTAGAGAGTGTTTTACACGTGTGAACATTGGCCATTTTGCATCAAGTTTTTGCACTTTTTTTCAACATTTTTTTAATCATTTCTTTTAACATTTGAAACATTAATTTGCATGTCACTGTGTGTTCTATGAACCAGCCCGAGGTGTGTAACATGTTTCACCTGTTCTACAATAGTGTCTTATTTTCATGGGTTAAATTTTGTCAGACTTGTTAGGAACCAAACTGAAATCTGCTTACGGTTAGTCATGTGTTGAAACAGCAAATTGACCTAAACCATAGCTGCTTTATTTTCTCGTCCTCCCCGACGGAGTCCCGTAAATCAATGAGGAAGTGAGATTTTCTAAAACCATGTCTAATCTCGATCATGGTATTTTACTTTCATCTCTCAGGGTCGATCTCCGACCATTCAAAAGATCATAATAAAGTCGATGGCGGAATGGTACCTGAATGCAGAGAACGATCAGACCAGGCTGTCACGTATCCTGGACATCGCCCAGGACCTCAAGGCACTCCTGCTGCTACTGAGCACACAACAATACAACTTCATGATCGATCTCGCATGCCTCGCCTCCAGACGAGAGTACCTGAAGCTAGAGAAATGGATGACGGACAAGATCAGAGAAATTGGAGTGAGTCTAGTAATGTATTTATTAGGAAGTTAAAAAGAGTTGGAATGTATGTTTGTATGCATGTATTTTAGATCCTCCTGCAAGCAGGAACTCGCGAAGAAGCCTCATTGGCTTATCAAAGCCGCAAACTGACCGAAGTCAGTCTCTTACATTCATATTTAACGTCCATGATTATGAATTATGAATTATCAACAACTCTGTAACTGGACGACATACATTAATCTTTGAGTGACTCGAACTGGGGACCTTATGATTTTAAGGCACCGGCGTTAACGTTAATATCTTTCAATTTGATTTGGTAATTTCACTTGTGCGTTTAGTTCAACTGTGTTTTACTAAGCAGTTATAGGGGTTTTCATCCTGTTACCTAATCTCTCCCCAGTTATGTTTATATGTATATATTTGTATCTAGAATTACTGTGGAAGACTATGCAATCTGCTTATCAAAAATGTGGCGGTAATGACTAAAGTTGATTTTTATTCTGTTTGGTACATTTTGGGTTCAAGCCAAAAGAATGATGTGACCTTTGCATCTATTTTACAGAGGTCCCTCTGAAAATATGTTATTGAGTTGTTTTGTCACAAAAAAGTGGGGATGTTTTGGTTACAAAGAAAGCTCCAAATTGCAAGTGTGTAATTTTTATATCAGCAATGGATTTTTGGGAGCTGTGAAATGTATGAGGAAGATGCTTGCTTTGTAGCTCATTTAACTTTAAATGAGGAATCGTTCTTTTCTTTTCTTTTCTTTTTTCCTAAACATGTTTCCTCCCAGTAAATTATTTATACTTATTTATCTCAGGACTGATGTGAAACATGCAATAATTTAATTTTCCCTCAATTTGTCTACAGGAGCCTTTTGTGAAGAGTACCCTTACCTTTCTTAAAAGGAAAGCTCCTCAAGTCTCTGGTCTGGTTCCTCCAGAGCCAAGAGATTTACCCGGGGGTGGAAAGACCGGTGTTCTTCCGACGGAAACGATCGCTACAATTCTGGCTTGTCTTCAGGCTTGTCAAAAGTGAGTTATCTAAAAAGTACCTTTCTGATAATAGCAGCAAAATAACCAAGAATGGGTTACCAATTGGTATCAGGAACAAATTTACTGTATGACAAAGTAGTCATGAGATGAATGCCCTCCCCCCCCCCACCCCCCTAGTAATGAGATCATCAGGAAATCCAAGTAAAGAAACTGGTTTACTCCTGTTCGTAATGCATCTTGGTCATGTTGCTCTCCATCAGGAACAACCTTCCCCCAACCTTCCCCCTACTTTATGAAATCTTGCCCTTTATATTCTTCATAATTGTTATTTTTTGTCAACTCCTATTGTCTGAAGTATGATGCTTTTTTGCACTTGTTTGACAATTTTACCAAAATCTAACAATTATTATTAGAAATATGAAATGCAATTACTCAAACAAATCCACTCTCTTAGTTTTCATCTCCTTTCTCTTTTTCATCAGATAAAGATAAAATTAAAATATATGAAATAAAGGTTAATAAATTACATCTCATACATAACATTTCTTCTCCCCGACACTTTGGACGACATAAACAAGTGACAAGTAAAGAGCAAACTACAAAGTCTTGACTTTCACTTCATTGTTCACTAAAATAATTTATGGATGAGGGTAAATGTTCTTGAAAAAAAAGTTATCAAAATCTTCCCAAACCGCTGCCTTTAGGTCACAAGCAGTAGTCAGTTTTAAATAAAAAATATTGTTTTTTACATTTTGATGATACCATTTTGTTTTCTGTTTCTTTACCCTAGCAACGTCTCCCCAGAAACCAGTGATGTCATAATGCAGATGGTGTCCAACTGTTCTCCCCTGTTGAACAGTGTGAGGCCCCCTCAGGGGGTCATTCAACCCCAGAATGCCCTGCCAGCTCTGTCACCCCATATTGGTCCAGGATTGGGACCCGGTCTAGCTCCAGGGATCAACTCTCCGGTAAATGACCTCACATCTTTACAACATATAACATTGTGCTAGTCATAACCAACTGCACATAAGTGTCGATGTGTGCTTTAAGTGCTTAGTCTTGCTCAGTCTTAAAACATGACAAACTTTTCTCTCAAAGTGATATACCGGGAAAAAATTCTAGATCCCTGTGTCTGAATGGTGCAGCAACTCATTGTAAAATATTTATTGATTTTATATCACATTTTATTCAAATTTCTGGTTTGACTTCCCAAGAAATCGACATCAGTTTGAAATGTTGCAGAATCGAACGTATATATCTTTGTGTTTCGAGTAGTGAGACTCGAACCACTGGAAAGTATTAAATCTGCCGTTAATATTTTTTGATACAGTTTTTTAAGTGATCAATTTGTTTTTGTCTATAGATGGATCCTATGCCACCCCTCCAAGCACCTATTGGTACCAGTGCTACTCCAACAACACCAGGAGCTATACAAGGCTTTCCTCCAGGTGGTCCTTTGAGTGGGGCCTTCAGTAACCCTCCACCAGCTGCACCACAGTTTCCCCTTCTGAGTACGGTCGGTCTTGGAAGCATGAACAACCCCTCTCATGGTATGTACATTATTAACTCGGTAATACCGTTGGTATCTTGTTTATTTGACTGTTCCCAGTATCATGGGTATAGCTTAAGTTTGAAAAACAGTTTTTTTTTGTTGGCAGATTTATGAATTTGACATATTTTTGTTTTACATTTCTGCCAGGCATGGAGAACAGTCTCCGTAGCAACATGAGGCCTGGAAACATGATGACCAATCCTGTAGGGACTGGAGCCACAGGTGCTGGACTGAACCAGCCACCAAGAACTCCTGGATCAGTCAAACCAGGTTGTTGTCAGTATTTACAATTTTGGGAAAAAATTTTCCTCTTTTAATTGAAAAGTTGTAGAGTAGAAATACTGCCTGCTAGTGGCAACGGCATAATATCAAAGCCATAAAGCTAATGCTACAAGATTAATGTCTCAATACGTGTTTGCTGATGAATTTCGGAAAACAAACTTCCGAAGCAGATTCAATGTTTCTTATTCTAAATGCACTCTGACCAGTCACTGCGACCGCCATATCGGCATGTTCATTACACAAAACGTAACCTATATATATATTCGTATCGTCCTCTCGTAAGTCCTATGCCTAACAGTCTAAAACAAAACAGAGAGATGATGATCTGTTGGGCAGGTCTTGCAAAATTTTGAGTGAAGTTTGTAGAATCTACGGACTCGTTAAAAAATCTGGCGAATTTTATTCAGCTCAAAATATTTAATGACAGATAACTCAATAAAAATAAGGATTATTAATATGAAAATTGCATAGAACGGTGTTATTTTCACTGAGCTTTGAGGGCAGTAAGCTGGAAAGGTCGAAGTTCAAATTTGGCAAACACACATTGAGACTTTAAGATTTCAAAGTTTTCAGTCTTGTATCAAGGCAAGGCCTTCGCACACGACTTTTAACAACATTTAACTCCTGGTCATTGGTAACTTGTCACACCCACACACCGAAATTATCTACAATTCAAACAGTGGCTCCTGGGGTCATACAGCATGCCACATCAACTTGTGGCCAGGGTGACTTCCCATAGCGTGCTGCCACACACCAGCACATGCAACTATATTTACAAGTTACCTCGTAGGTCCCCATTTGTACACTTGGGTAAAGAGAGGCAATGGAGATGAAGTGTCTTGCCCAAGGACACATCATAATTATCTGGCCAGGACTACCAACCTGCAATCCTTAGAGATCACAAGTCCATTACCTTTAGCCATTTGACCATGATGCCCAGTAAACAAAAAACATGATTCCCAAGTATGTAAAATTCCTGTAAGGTATTGTGGCAAGTTACTGTGGAACAGTTGCATTGTTGTTGCCTATAGATGTATTTGCCTTGTGCTTTCATTTACCAGTATGGTATGGTGTATTTTAAACTATTTGATTGTTACCCAGCCCAGGGAATGGAAAGTTTTTTTTTTTTCAATTAGAACCTGAAAAGCTAAAACAGCATGGCTTGTATCAAAAACGACTTAAATCTCATGGTAATCTATGTGAGGATCTATCACAGAAATATGTTAGCCTGTTAGATAGATGATTTGTAACATGTTTGGGAGTCAACTGTCTGTGATGTTAATTTATATTTTTCAGCTGATATTTCAAATCTCTGGCCAGAACTAAGTCAGACCTTCCCACCCGAAATAGACGAAGAAGCCAATAGAATCTTTCAGAAGATTTATAATCAGCCGCAGGACCAAATCAAAGTGGATGATGTTCTCATGAAGCTCAAGAAATTTAAGGACTCCCAAGTCAAGAAAGAGCGGGTGAGGAGAGACTCTGTTTTCTTCGGTAGCAATTTGATTTTGATGTCGTCACTTTGGGCGATGGTGCTATAGGATGGATGGTTGGATGATTAATGCTACAATTATAAATTCTTTCCGTTTAAGAATGGCATGGGATGGAGAAGCAGGAGGCAAAATGGAGGTTGTGAGGGGAGGGGAAGGGGAGAGAAAGAATGGCATTAAAGGAAATATTTGACTTGCTTGCACTACTTGACTATTTGATCAGTTCTTTATCACCGCTGTTGAGATTTGACCCGACGAATAAAGGAAGAAAGAGTCATTGTCGCTATACGGGATTTAGTATTAATCTGTGTTTGTTTCTTCTCAGGATGTGTTCATGTGTATGCTGAGGAACTTATTTGAGGAATACAAGTTCTACCATCAGTACCCTGAGAGAGAGCTGATGATTACAGCGTGTCTGTTTGGTGGTATCATCGAGCAGGGTCTTGTCACGTAAGTATATCATGTAATCTGACACCTGGTTAGTGATGTAGATAAGTTATGGTAATAATTCAAATGCCTCCCTCCACCCAGGGGTTAAATGGGTACCTGTGAGGGATCTTGTCATTGGGCACAGTATGTAACTGCAGCTGATTGGGGGGATTGTCTCTGGGACAGGTTATCATTGACCAGAGGTACTACAATCATCTGTAAAGCGCATTGAAACCTATCGCTGGTATAAAGCGCTATATAAATCAAACATTGTTATGATTATTTTTATTTAACTGTAAACACAAAATTTTCCATAGAATGATTGTATTGTAAGAATGTGGATGGATCATGTTTGATACCTTGTCACTGCAGTAGTTTCAAGATATTTGGAGGTGATAAATGTATGAAGAATGTAGAATGAAGAATGTCTTGTATACTCCCCTTCATACTACCACAAGATGGAAGGAGAGGATGATGAATAAATAAAGAACATAAAGTGTAGCTTGTGTACTCATTGGCAGGCTTTCACAGTATCACAGTTTTATGGCAAGGAAGCAGTTTAAAAGTCAATTGAATTCAGGAAGCAAACAAAACTGCCACAAGATGGAATGAGAAAATGATGAATGTACGAAGAATGTAGAAGGAAGTGTGTAACTCCCCCTTCATACTACCACAGGATGGGAGGATGCTTGTTTCTGGTCTATCCTTGCTGAATTCAGATAGCCTGTTTTATTCTGCACCAGTTTACTGTCTATCAGTTTCAGACATTGTATGGTACAGTGTCACTATCTTGACATCTCAGCGACACCTTTACACACATTGTGTTATCCACTGTGTTTGAATCATGTCTTATCATCCTCAGGTACATGGCCCTCGGCATTGCCTTACGTTACATCCTAGATGCCCTTCGTAAATCTCCCGACAGCAAGACCTTCATGTTTGGTATCACCGCTCTGGACAAGTTCAAGACTCGTCTGAAGGAGTACCCTCAGTACTGCCAGCATCTAGCATCAATTCCTCATCTCTCACAATTCCCTGAAAGACTGATTGAGGTAAATAGACAATCTCCCACCCCTCCCCCATCCCTTACCCACTGCCACAATTGTGCTTCGGTCTTGTTTGTCGGCCATTTTACCCGGTGGAAGAGAAAGGAACCTACTTGCTTTTGGTGAATAATTTAATGTAACAGAAATTTGTCTAAATCATTGTCAGAAGCGAGTCTGTATTCTCTTAGATCTATTGCAAAGAAGAGAACTTGTGAAGAACGGACTTATGAAGAGAGCTTCAAGAAGTGACTTTCTTTAGATATCCTATCCAAAAAATATCTAGCTGATTTTGTTTCCTAAAAGATGAGAAATGACTGAGATAGGAACCAGAACATTAAGAATTATAAGACAACTGAAGGTTTTTCAACATCATTAGTATAAGTCCCGTTGGATCTTTGACAGTTGCAAGGATTTGACATTTTGATATTGGGGAGGGGTCTAAGGGGAGGGGGTGTCAATTGAAGGTCCTTAGATGCGATCTGGTGCAATGTTTTGCCAGTTTCATCATTATCATATAACCAGTAGTAAGGAGTATAAGCTGAGCGACTAGGAGATTGTCTTTTGGGAGATTTCAAATGTACTGGGATACTGTGAAATATATTGAAACTGCTGAATAGTATTGGAATTTGGGATACTTTTACCACTGTTGCTTTTAGTCACCACAAAATTGTGCACCATATTTAACAGATATCTCTCTGCCATTTCTTCTTTTGGGGCGGGGGAGTGGGGGTATTTTCTGTGAAAGTTTGAAAGCCACAACTTTTGAATGCCTTTTGTCCTCTTGTTGTTGTTGTTGTTGTTTGTGTCTTTCTGTAAACAGTTGTTGATTATTATTTTCAGTACATTCAGTATGGTCAGCAGTCCATGGAGCCGCCGTCTCGTCCAAATATAAGCTCAGCTCCAGTACCAGCCGGTCCGACGACTACTGTCAGCGGGCCGGCAGAGATAGGTGTGGTATCCGTTCCCAAGACAGTCACCACTACGACAACATCCGTCAGCAAGATACTTCCAAAGAGTAACCCGGTAAGTCACACATCTACAAGTCCCGCATCTAACGGTTTTATTAATCGAAGGAAGTTAGCCAGCATGGTGGCACCCCTAAAGAGGTCTCCTTTCAGGACTTTTGTGAAGCTTTTTCAGGTTTGACTTTGTATGTATGTATGTATGTATATGTGATCTTCCCGCAAGCAGGAACTCGCGAAAGAAGCCATGGAGGCTTTTAGACTCACAAGCTGACCGAAGCCAATCTCTCGGCACACATCCATTTAACGTCCATTTAACGTCCATTTAACATCCATTTAAGCCTCTAGTGTTATGGAAATAGAGTAAGCAGAAACGTGGTTATGTTTGGTTAAGCAAATTACAATTCACAGTAAGCCATCATAAACCTAATACCACCGTACGTATTTTAACCAGCTTCCATCTCAAACCGTGGAGCTGCTGGTGTCTTTACCCAAGCTTAAAATGTGAAATGTTTCATCAGATCCATTCAGTGTAACACCATCAACTTTTGAACAGAGGTGTTCATTGCACCGGCACAACTTATAAGCCGACACATACACCAAGAGGTCATCGCTACTGTCCATATGCTATGAATGGTGGCTTTTGTCATACAGCAACGTAAGAATGGCTCGGAAAGCAAAATTGACGGTCCCTCTCCGTTGAAATAGCACACTGTATAAATGCTGATTGAGAAGTGCGGATTTAACTATTAGTAATATGATTTGTGGTAAAAGCTCACAATGGTTGGTAACCTAATGATGACCACCCAGTCTGTTCTGCCTTCCCTCAGCCCTCCATCGCTAACACCACCAACATCGACACTCTGCTAAGTGCAAAGGACAAGCGTTCAGAACTTCGAGAGGAACCTCCAGAAGCCATCCAGGAGAAAGTAGCCTTCATCTTCAACAACCTATCTCTATCTAACATGACACAAAAGGTAAAAGTTTCTTCACTCTTCATGGAGTGGTTATTTTTTTTTGGGGGGGGGGGGGGG
>JAIPMN010006849.1:26273-37198 GCA_020650975.1 Apostichopus californicus
GGTTGTTTTTGTGACATAAACAATAGTAGCTCTACACTGCTAGAGAACACCGTTTTGAGTATTGTTGCTATAAGCACCCTAGTTTGTATGTAGGGGGAACATGGTTCTATAGCAAAAGCATTGAATCGTTGGTTTCTTTAACCTTTTGAAATTTAGAAAAGTTTTTGAAAAAAATTGTGTTAGGGAAAGCCTTTTATACATAAAGCAAAGACTATTTTCTTTTACATTTCAACAGGGAGAAGAATTGTCAGAGGTTATTACAGAGGAGCATATTGATTGGCTAGCACAGTATCTTGTAATGAAGAGAGCTAGTATCGAAATCAACTTCCATCAACTTTATGCCAATCTAGTGGACCATCTGAAAATCCCAGGACTCGTAGAGAAGGTCATGTTGGAAACATACAGCAACATTGAGGTTAGTCTACTGTTAGTCTAACATGTTCACAGATGTAAAAATAGCATTCTATTCCTTCAATGTTAAATGTTGCAGTTAATAATCAATAAGTAATCAATCTGTTGTTTTTACAGTTTCTTGACAGTTACTTCATGATCATCATCGTCTTGATCCTGTTTAGATATTTTCTTTTCATATTTTTTTGCCCAGGTTCTCCTCAGCTCCGACAAAAGTGCCTCCAACTTCTCAGATCGTTCACTTCTGAAGAATCTGGGACATTGGCTTGGACTGTTGACACTTGCAAAGAACAAACCAATTTTGCAAATAGTAAGATTAATATTTTTTAGTAAAATTCATACGTCTTCAGAGATAGCTATAGATTTGGTCGTTTCTCTTAGAATATGGGTCGCATTCATTATGCTTAAGTAAAGATTTGTTTAATATTTCGATTTAACATAGAAAAATATTCTGTGAATGCCCTGTGCAATTCTTTCAGCTGTGATCTTGTATTAAGATATTTCTTTTAACTCAAAGTGTCCTATTTTTATTCTTTCTTTGAGAGACAATGAAGAGAGAGAGAGAGAGAGAGGGAGTTGTAGATTTTTCAAGTTTGATTTTAGAACGGCAGCAATAAACTCACGTTGTTATCCTTCTCGACAGGATCTTGATCTGAAGTCTCTCCTCTTCGAAGCCTTCCACAAAGGCCAATCAGAGCTCCTTTACGTGGTTCCGTTCGTCGCCAAGGTGATGGAGGCGTGTCTGAATAGCCGGGTCTTCAAACCTCCAAATCCGTGGACTATGGCTATCATCAATGTCCTGGCAGAGCTGCATCAAACCCCCAGCTTGAAGCTCAACCTCAAATTTGAGGTGGAAGTTCTCTGTAAGAACTTGGGCCTGGATATCAATGTAAGTACACCTTGTGTTACTAGTAAAGTGTTTCGAATCAATGTAAGTACACCTTGTGTTACTAGTAAAGTGTTTCGAAGTGTGCAGTGTCACATCTGGTCTGTGAGACTACACTCTACAAAAGTGGAGGTGTGTCGACAATTTTTTTTGGGGGGGCATATTCTTGGAATATGTCATGACATGTTACAAATAATCAAAATGCAAAGTGTTTTTTTGCTATTTTTCATTGAAACGTTTAGATGTAGACGTACAAACATGGTACAAACATGATTTTGCATTAACCCTTCTATAGCACTTGAAAATAAAATATTGCCTCGTTCTGTTCATCCCTCAAGGAACTGGATCCGCCTATATTCCTCAAAGAGATTGATCGTTTGCGCTACATTAAAGAGAAGCTGTCCGTAGGAAAGCCAAAGGAAGAAAGCTTGCTCCTAGCACCGGTATCTGAACCACCAGCTGCAATCACCACCACAGTGACCACAGCGGCAGTGACCCTCGCCCCAACCACGACGACCACAACTGCCGGGAGCCCTTCGCAGATGCCTCAGTTCAACTTCCATGACCTGAACACGACATCACTTAACGGTCTGGCTCCACATATAGTCATCAATTCTCAGGTGAGTTCTGATAGAACAGGCATGAGCATTTTCCGCAAATTCGCGGAATATCCGTGATTTCAGTTCTACCTAGGGGACAAAAACTATTATCCTAACACACTGTTGCATACGCAAACTGGAGCCTATACCGCAATTTTTGCAAAGTTCTGTGATTTTTTTTTTTACCCCAGGCTCATCCCTGATAGAAACAGCATAGGATGAGATTTCTGTTCGAAACAGTTTGATTGTAGGATGTCCTAACCCTACCCTCTTTTCTCCCACACCACTCCTCTGAGTACATATCTTAGTGTGTGCACATTCCATGTAATGTAACTTAATGTAACAGCATTTGTTGCCATATCTGCCATGCATATTTCTTTTTTTTTAATTCAATGTCACTTTATTTTCTTTCCCTGTTACAGCTGGCCCTCTTTCAGAACCATCCTCAGTTGCGCAGCTGTGTCAGGCCCGCCATTGACAGGGCCGTCTCTGAGCTGGTCCACCCTGTCGTGGATCGATCCATCAAGATAGCTCTCACTACTTGTGAACAGATAATTAAGAAGGTAAAAATCCTTGTGAGAGAGTCTTGTCTTTGCAGGGATGTGCTCACACTGGGCGGCACCGGGCGGCTGCGCCCAGCAGTTCTGAATGCCGCCCAGCACAAACAGTATTTTAAACATTCCCGCCCGGCACTTTTTTGATGATAATTTAACAAATTTTACCATAACCAAAATCTGTGAGAATATACATGGCACAGAATAGGAAAAATAGCACCACCTAAGCATACTTCATGTGCAAACTTTGTCCAGTGGGGAGGTGGTACCCCACCCATGAGATCCCTCTCCCAGGGTGTGGATCACACTACGGCACAATCTGCCCGGCACTCAAATATTCCTGAGCATATCCCTGATTTGGTGATATCAAGTCTTCTTACACACTGAAGGCCTGTTTCTTTCCCGACCATTCTTCCGATAGAGAATTGTACTTACGTAAATCTTCGAATTACAGCACACATCCGAAGTAGCTTAATTCACATTCGAATATGTAATTATATTTGCAGGACTTTGCATTAGATCCCGAGGAAACCAGGATGCGACAGGCAGCCCACCACATGGTCAGAAACTTAACAGCTGGTATGGCGATGATTACCTGTAGAGAACCTCTGATCCCAAGTATCAGCAACAACTTTAAGACCTCTTGCCTCAGTGCTATCAATGTAAGTTTATCTGAAAATTCAACATTGGCCTTTAATATGTTGGGTTCCATGGCAGGGTGGTGTATTTGCAAAAGTGACTGTGAAAGTCCCAGTGGGATTGCTTCTTTGCTGGACTTAAACATGGGACAGCAATGATTACATCCTTTTAGCGATATGAAAATTTCACCTTTCCTGCCATAAGATATGAGAAATGCACTTTGCACTGGCTGTCTTCAACAGCCTTATATTTCTGTTAAAAGCTGAGAGAGGCGCTAATCATCATCATCATGTTTTATAGCAGTTTATAATAGAAAGAGTTGATGTGATTGGTAGAAACTGTGAAGCAGCTGCAAACATAACTCTGTGGTGACCATCACCTGGAACATTGCTATATTTGGTATACGGTATATGAAATCTTTTATACAGCCAGTAATTGGTGGAAAAGTCTTTCTACTTTTGTAGGTAGCCAAAATGGTAGTATTAATTCATCTTTTATAACTGTGAATACATATTTCTTCCTCAGGGTGGTACCCAGCAGCAGAAGGACATGATAGAGCAGGCCAGTGGTGTCATTGCTCAAGAGAATGTGGAACTAGCATGCTGCTTCATCCAGAAATGTGCTGTGGAGAAAGCCATTCCTGAGATGGATAGACGCCTCGCCACTGTAAGTCCCCCCCCCCCCAAAAATTATATCCTTTAACTTTACAATTTGTTGTTTGTAAACAAATCTTATCGACAACAGATACTCAATGGTAAAGGGGTGATGTTCATGTTATTTCCCCCCCCCTCTCCCCATCAAAATTATTTCCTTTAACTTTTCAATTTATTGTTTGTAAACAAATCTTATCGACAACAGATACTCAATGGTAAAGTTGTGATGTTCATGTTGTTTTCATTCTTCATATGTGAATGATGTTCTCTTGTTTGGGTTGGGTAAGGGGGGGGGGGGGAGAGGGGTGGTATAATCAAATGTGACCACTTCATTTGAGATTTCCCTTAATCTTCATTCTTGTATGTTGTTGTTGCATGAAACATTGCTTTTGGAATATGTGCTAATGGCAACTGATGTCTTTCACTGTTGTAGGAAATTGAACTCAGGAAACACGCCCGCCAAGAAAATCGCCGTTACTGTGATCCTGTGGTACTAACCTATCAGGCAGAACGAATGCCAGAACAGATAAGATTAAGGGTAAGTAACGTCACCTCTCCTCACAACTGTAAGCAATCCAATCCTGTCAACTTGGCTGCCTGTCTGGTCTTCCCCTTTCACTGAAGGCTGCCATTCAACATATTAGCAACAGGGTATTCGTTGAAGCAGATTGTTGTTATATTAGTAAAATGTTGTACCATATATTTAGCTGTTTCACTGAATAATTTGGAATCTCAACTATAAATTTTCCGTTGATACGTCTACATCATATATTGAATTATTAGTTAAATTTCATGGGAAAATTTGGTTGTCCTGGAGACACTAACGTCTCTTGTGCGTCTCTTGTGCATTTCATCTACAATTTCTTGTTTGTAAATTTGTAGAAGTATTCTTGAGACACCTCACTGCTTTATATGTTGGTTAAACTTGAGGTACATTGAAGTAAGCAGGTAAACGACTTTTCCATATCCAAAGTAATTAGCGTGGTCTTGCCCGGTCGTGCAGCTTTAAATGAAGAATTCAAAGAGTCACCAACTGTTTGTGTTTGTTTTATGCTCATTATAACACTGAGGTAGCTATTGCATGGTCAGTAGCAGTGCCCTGCTCATGTCAGCATGATGAAGTAAACCCTTTACTTCGTTTAAGGCCATACTCATTTTTCCATCACGATAGGTCGGTGGTGCACCAACTAACCAGATAGCCGTTTACGAAGAGTTTGCTCGGAGCATACCGGGATTCCTTCCCACCCCAGAGGCGAATCTGCCGTCAGGATTCCTGGATAACCCGCCGCAGGCATTTGTACTGGATGATATGTCAAAGATTTATGAAAAGTGCATGAGCGATATCGAAGCTCACCTTCACGCCTTGATTCAGACGGCTCCACACAGTCAACATCTGCAGGTACTCCACACTCTATTAGAGGCGGTTGCCATGGCGAGAAACTCCAGAGAGGTGGTCACAGCTCTTGCTCTCCTAACCAAGGTATAGTTCATTAAAAGTTGCTACCCTTGTTCCTTAAGGGTGGGGGAGGAGGGAGGGGTGAGGAGGGAGGGTGTACATAGTAGAATTGTTCTTAATCTGATGGTTACTTGCATGTAGGTTATTACATATATATAAGGGCTCTTTTTTCATCTCTTTATTTTTCCTTTCATGTTTTTTTTGTTGTTGTATTATATCAAGATTTGTATCATATATCATAACAATGACTGCATCCTCTTCCTTCTCATTCTACCATTCTAAAGGCAATATTCAATTTGATGTTCCTATGCTCAAATCCAATGACTTTTGAATACCAGTTGTTTTTATGATCAAGGACTACATTTAACACTCCACATAGTTGTTTGCATTGTCTATTGATTCCTTCTAAACGACGTTAAGCAATGTGGGATAAGTTAAATGTCATGAGCTTCATGAAGAACAGGGAACAAAATATAATCATCATTTTTTATCATTTAACACAATTCTTGTAGGCTGTTGAGGGCATCTTAGAAGGTTACACTCCAGCAGCAACCGTTGATACTCCAGAATTGGCCCAGAGGTACAGGGACTGCCACATTTTGGTTCTGAAGGCCTTACAGGACCAGAGGGCCTATGGCGCACAGTGGACCAACAAACAGATCACAAGGTATGATCTTGATTTGAGTCAGTAGATGTAATTTCATATCCCATCAATTAAAATGTGAAGAATTCCGTTGAAAGGAACATCGATCAAAATATGACTTTTTTTACTGTTTGTTTTGTGTTGAACAATGTGTTTCATTCTCCTATGTAAGTAAACAATACAGAGATAGACTTGTAATGTATGAAGAAAAAAGGAAAGTTTTGAAAGAGGAAAAACTGTAGGTTATATATAACGTATGTCATGAGGATCAAACCGTTCCTTACGCATTCTTCACGAGAATGTACATGATAAGGTTCAAAATATACCACTTTGTATTCATCACTTGAGAAAAAAAAAAACAAGAATTCAGTTAAAAAAGGAAATGTATTACTCGAGTGGGAAACTAGTAGATTGGAAACTGATAGATTTTGAATTGTTTATTATTACAGAGTCATCTTTGAAACCACCGGAGACAGAAAGTACAACCTTGACGCCATCGAGCAGCTGCTACGCAGTCACCTGATTAATCTGCAGACCTTTGACCAATATTTGGCCGGGGTAGGTCGAAAAATTAAATAAAGTTCACAGTTCAGGTGCCAGGAAGAGAGGCAGAGATATATATATTACAGGACCCTGTGTGGAAGTTTTCAAAGATGAATTCTTGTAAAATTCTGTCCACATGGCCCTGAGTGTAGGGATTACAGAACTGAAAAAAAAAGAACATAAATGCTACAACCACTGCAAAATCTTGCAACATTTTATCTGGCAACCAAAGATGCCTATTGTGTAAAATATGGAGCGCAATAGATTATGTCCTATGTTACCTAGCTGTAGTGATGCTGTAGCTACTTCCCCACTCACCCCCCCCCCCCCTCCCCCTCTCAGCATTTGACTTATACACTGTGCCTGACACAGCTTTGGCAAAACCAAGCAAAGGTTTTCTTTTTCCAGTTTGGCTAACAAAATTTGGAGACAGAGTTTACTTCAGCAAAACTAGATACAGAATATGTAACATTTTTGACAGAACCCTGTACTGGAACTCTGGAATACAGCAAACATGCTAGAAAGTTAGCTCTTTTATTATCATCAGTTTTCTTCATGTGATTCGCCACTCATTCTATGAATGAACTATAACGGAAAGACTAAAATTAGAGTTATGGCTTTGTATCATTATGTTCTCCTCTTTTGTTTAATTAATTTTCTCATTAGTCTATGGAGTCCGGGTTGAATTTCAACTACGTGGCATTTGCGATGGGTGTGGCCAAGCGTTTCCTGGTCGATGACCAGCAGAGTAACATCGTCAATGAGGCTGACCTATACCAAACCCTTCATATGCTCTCCAGAATCCTCACCCAATCAGCCAACCCACCAGAAGGGTAAGTTTATCCTATCTGAAAATAAAGAGAGAGATTGGCCTTACTAAATATCCTACCACTCATGAAACCTTCTCAAGCACTGGTCTGTTTCGAAACATTGCAACGATAAACTTTTTAATTGTCTACGCACTTGATTGGTCTCTGTGTCCTGCCAGACTTTCAACACCCTGTTAATACAGCCCATAGAACCTTGTAGCATACTTAAAGAATCAGTTTTACTAGATTTGTGAAAACCATTGCAAATAATGAATTTGGCTGTAAGTCTGAGTGACATTAGGATGAATAACTTTCTGACCATAAAATGTTTCCATCAAATGACACATTTTCAATTAATGTAATGTTGCCCACCAATTGGGTGCGAAATTTCTAATTTGTCCTGCGAGATAAATTTCATACCTACCCCTGTCGTAGGTGGACCTACTAATTATAGGCAAAGGCTTAGTGTTGGTACTTGTTTTAAGAAGTAGCATAATCCTCAGGTTATTCAACATTTGGCTGACAATAAGCAAGCGAACAATGAACTTTTAGTTCTTGTTTTTAATTGGTCAGTAATGTTACTTTGTAATACGACTGAGTTTAACTTGCACCGCCTTTGTCGTGTTACTGGAGAAATAATATCGATCGATTTATATAATAATAATCAATAAGTTCTTAATATTGCACCAAATACCAAAAGGCCTCTAGGCGCTTTACAAAACCTAAAAAAATATTAAAAAAATGAAAAGACAGAGAAATCAAAGAGTAAAAAGTCTACAAAACACATAAACGAAAATTAAACAGTATATAAAATACTAACACAAAAATCTCAAAACACGAAAAGACTATAAAACAGACCAAAACCTATAAAAAACAAATCAAAGGATAAGCACATAAAATAGAGTTGTACAAAAGTAAAAGTCTAGATAAAAACACGAGTATATAAATGATTTGATTATCACTGTGATAGCCCCTCCTGCTATGATTGATTGATAGATTGGATTGATTGATAGGTTCATTCATTCATTCACATTTATTGTAGCCTTCAGCAGCTAATTGAAATGATCAGACAGAACCAAGACCCAGCCTTCTTAGATAAAGTACCTGGAGGTCCAACCTCAATGATGCATTCTGGGATATCTCAGGCCAGAGAGTATGATGATCCTCACGGCCTTCGAGAGAAGACAGAGTACCTCTTGAGAGAGTGGGTTCAGAAGCACCACTCTCCTGCTGGTAGCCGTGACAACCTCAGAGCTTTTTCTGCCTTTGTCAGTCAGGTAATATTTTTATTTTTTTGGTCCAGAACTTTGATACGTCAAGAAGAACACTAAATATTAAACTGCACAGTTTGAACTTAGTTGTAAAAAAAAAAAATTAAAAATTAAAAAATTAAATAAAAAATTATTGGAAAGAAGTGATATGAGTAACTTCCATTGAAGACAGTTTCCTCCAGAAAACTCAAATGAGTTTTAAAATATTGAAAACAGACCTTTTTTTTTTTATAAGTACTGAAGGCATTAAAATTAACAATGTCATTTCCATTGAGGTTCCAACATTGTCCTTATCATGAAATACTGTGGATGAAAGTTAATATACATCATTACCACTGTACAGCAAATTTGAACAACTTTGCATAGAATTTTAGCTTTACTACACAAGATAAATTTATTCACTGTATATTTATAGGTTTATTTTGAGCTGTCAGTGTCCTACAAATTCATTTAAATTATTCATAGTATTTCTTACCTTTGATTTATAATTAGATGCACCAGCAAGGCATTTTGAAGACAGACGACCTCATCACCCGGTTCTTCCGTATCTGTATTGAGCTCTGTGTGGACCTCTGTTATAGGGCCCAGGCTGAGCAGGCCCATAACCCTACCATCACCAGAGCCAAGTGCTTTCATACCCTGGATGCCTTTGTAAGGCTTATTGCGCTATTGGTCAAACATTCCGGCGATGTCAACAACCCGGTCACCAAGATCAACCTGTTGAATAAGGTTCGTATGCTAGTTTTGGTTGACACGATTCAATGATTCTGCAATTCAGTGGTTTGTTTGACAGTAATCCATTGTCAGTAAATGATATAAAATAGTGGTAAAATAAATGTGTAGCATCACTGAATGTCTCATGCAGTGGCTTGTACATCTTTCTCATGCTATCTTTATGTAGCTGCTGATGTTACAATGAAATAATCTCCCTTCAACAACACCCCCTTCCCATGCACCCCCCTCACCCCTTCCCTACCTCCCCATCCCTTTTCTGACCCCTACGTTGTCAAGTGTAGGCATTGGTTTATCTTTTCCGGTGTGCTAATTTGTCAAGTGAAGGCATTGGTTTATATTTTCTAGTGTGCTAATTTATCATGTGTAGGCATTGGTTTATCTTTTCCGGTGTGCTAATTTGTCAAGTGTAGGCATTGGTTTATATTTTCTAGTGTGCTAATTTGTCAAGTGTAGGCATTGGTTTATCTTTTCTGGTGTGCTAATTTGTCAAGTGTAGGCATTGGTTTATATTTTCTAGTGTGCTAATTTGTCAAGTGTAGGCATTGGTTTATCTTTTCCTGTGTGCTAATTTGTCAAGTGTAGGCATTGGTTTGTCTTTTCTGGTGTGCTGATTTGTCAAGTGTAGGCATTGGTTTATCTTTTCCTGTGTGCTAATTTATCATGTGTAGGCATTGGTTTATATTTTCTAGTGTGCTGATTTGTCAAGTGTAGGCATTGGTTTATCTTTTCCGGTGTGCTAATTTGTCAAGTGTAGGCATTGGTTTATATTTTCTAGTGTGCTAATTTGTCAAGTGTAGGCATTGGTGTATCTTTTCCGGTGTGCTAATTTGTCAAGTGTAGGCATTGGTTTGTCTTTTCTGGTGTGCTGATTTGTCAAGTGTAAGCATTGGTTTATCTTTTCCTGTGTGCTAATTTATCATGTGTAGGCATTGGTTTATCTTTTCTGGTGTGCTGATTTGTCAAGTGTAGGCATTGGTTTATCTTTTCTGGTGTGCTGATTTGTCAAGTGTAGGCATTGGTTTATCTTTTCCTGTGTGCTAATTTATCATGTGCAGGTGTTGGGCATCGTTGCCGGTGTGCTTCTTCAGGATCACGAGGCCAGACAGACTGATTTCCACCAGCTGGCATACCATCGTATCTTCAGCATGCTGCTACTGGAACTCAATGCACCTGAACAGATACTGGAAGCAATCAACTTCCAAATCATGACAGCATTCTGGTAAATGTTTTTACATTTTACAACGTTTGCAAGCATTGTAATGTTTGGTACCTTTTGTAAATTGAAGCTCTGTTTGTTAGCATGTTTGAGAAAAACCGACAAGATTGCAAGACTGATATATTGCTCATGGACCATAAATACTACCTTATGAAAGGAGCGCCTTGAATTAGACTCCTTCAAAGCTTAGAAGACATTATAAGGAATGTTTGCCTTTCCACCATTTACAGCAGAAACTTTTATACTTTTCACTATTTGTAAACTTAGTTGTAATCTTAAAAAGTGATAGAGAAGTATTAAACCTTCAATAATGTTCTTGTATTATCCATATTCCCTGTTTCAGTAATGCGCTCCATGTGCTAAGGCCAAGCAAAGCTCCTGGATTTGTTTACTCTTGGCTGGAGTTAATTTCACACAGGATCTTCATAGCTAGAATGTTAGCTGTGCTTCCTCAACAAAAGGTAAGGTTAGAAATGAAGCAGATTTATGAAGAAAGTAATAGAACTTTTG
>JAIPMN010006850.1:0-16673 GCA_020650975.1 Apostichopus californicus
TATTATTTAAAAGAATTATCAGTATTAAATGAATAAGACAAGGGCAAAAAAAAATGGAATTAAAATTAAAGTAAAAAATAAAAATAAGGAATCCTAAACGTTTTTTACAAAATATAATAAAGGTTTGACTTGATAAGGAGGAATTTTAATTTTCTAAAGAGAAAGATATAATTGTTATAGATTCTGCATGTGCAATTGTCCAAGCCTTATTTCGAGTATACATGTACAATCGCAGCCTTTGTATTCATGCTTTTCCTAAAGATAAGGATATTCGGACAAAGTATAAATGTCCGTTCAACTAGATTAAGTAGTTCCCTGATTGGTTTCCTTTTCTTAATGGAATGCGAGACTATACGACTTCTCAATCTATTACAATACTATGGAAGTCATAGATTTCATGGGGTAGTTTCCCTTTTAATTGAACTTCAAACAGTTTCTTGTGTGCAGTAAGCATTTTATTAAACATACCGATCAATAGTCAACACATTATTGCAATTGAACAATTCGTCAGCCAGACACTATCCATATTAGTAGTAATCACATTTTACTAGTAAGTTGGAAATTAAAAAAATACTATCGACGTTTGTTTCATAAGTTAATGCGATACCAGGATGGTGCACGACAGGAGCAGCTGTTATCATAAATTTCAGGTGTCCCTTTTTCAAATTATAATGAAAAGTTTCCATTTGTTATATAAAAAGTGCCCTTTTGCGTAGAAAGTAAGAAAGTGTAACTAAAATGGACATGCCCTTTTGCAATTTGCCGGGTTAATGTTTTAACAAAAAATATTGAGATTAATATTAGAAATTGTGCTACAGAGTGCAAAGAACGGATCCATGTTGTCGGGAAGTTTTGAGTTGATTTGTGGTTCAGTTCCCTCTCAAATCAATGTTACTTTCTTACCCTGCACTGTCAGAAAAAAAAGATTGTATGTTACGGTATAGAATACAGGCAGCCAGGACGCCTGCGCTATGACGTATTTTAACAGCGGTTTGTGAAAACCGGTGTGCTTAACGGGTACACTGAAGCCGTGAATCCAAGCCGTTATTTTCGGTTAAAAACGACTCTACTAATCCAAAGTTTTCTTCTTTTTTTCGGGAAGAGTTTTTCCTACTTTTATACCTATTTGTCATTACTCGATAATACCACCATTGCTTTCACACGCTAATGGTTACTTTTAAGAAAAGTCACCCAGGAAAGAACATGGGCACGAAAAACCAAACAAACAAACGACTGATCCGCTCTAAATCCTAGTCCCCTTGCACAGAGAATGTGACTGTATGATCACCGCCAGGTGTGTATCACGATTCCCCTAAAAGGAGAACATGCTACACATGATCTTAGCCAAAATAATTGAAGGAGATTTACAGCTTTATAAGGTATATTATTTATGCGGTAAGTTAAGAATATATAGCAACTTTGTGTTTTTGCGACAATTATGAAACTTACTGTCACTTCAATGTTAGCACAAACAGCAACAGTCTTCACTCAAAAAATACATGCATTCATATCTGATACAATATTCTAACGATCTTCATGATTAATTAGACACGTTATGTACATATATATGTGGGCACCTAAATCAAACGAGAATATAACCAAAAAAGTTTTGGGTAACACCTCTACAAAGAATATGCAAATTGACAGTGTCCCGATGTGTGGTAAATGATACAAACCGGTAATAAAGTATAATTGTGCATTCACACAAAGGTTAAATAATTGGTGTTAAGTCATTATTCCCACCATTAAATACAATTTATTCTTAATTAACGCTATGCAATGAAAAGTGCGTTCAACTGTTTGGTATTCTACAACGAATAGCAAATGTTAATTTACAGTATTACGGTCCTTTAACGTTCATAACGTTCTGTTAATTTTATATATAAAACAGGCAATGGACGTTAACTAACGATGAATGCATATGATAAAGAACGTTCCCGTTCATTTTAGCCTTAACACTGTTACATTGTACAAACGGCGTGCCACAGTAATATTACGTCAACATTTCACCTTTAATTTACATTTTTTAACAATGTTCCCCTCGAACTCTGCTTCCCTCCTACACCCCACCCCCAGATTGTGAACCCTATTTTATCGCCTCTTACTGTAGTATATGTATAGTAAATTTAGACAATTTAGTATCGAATAATTCAGATGTCAAAACAAACTTACAATACTGCTGTAAGTAAAATGTCTGATTTGATGTGACCATTTTCGTCTCTCTCTTTTTCTTTTAGCATTTTAAGGGCCAATGAACTCAATATTACAGTGACAGTTATATGGCATTTGTAGAATCAAGCAATCCATATTATAGACCCGCCCAAACAATATAACTATTGAAATCACATCGGCTAGGCCAAGTTTTTAAGGAGACCCCCCACGTTTATTTCAAGCACAGTTAAATCAATAACACAGCTTAATGTGTGCAGGTGTCCATTATGTCTAAAATGGTGTATTGTTAAGATAACAATGTAGGTTTAACGTTTGAACACATGTATACACTAAATGGCAGCGTCAGCTAACTGAGTTAACTTTGTTGGTGGAGAATGATCAACTTTGCAGTTGTGTATTTACTTGCAATTTTGGGTGTTCCAAACGTGTCATAGTAGGAATAAACGAAAAGAAAGAGAACATGCATGGATGGATGTTACTAAGTTAACTGGCACCCGATCGGCGCGATTCACACAGCCTGACAACAAACACCGACGCGCCATTTACAGAGCGACTATGTATATATATATGAACATATTTAACATTTGTGTATTATTTGACGAAAGTGTCACCGTCGCTCAATCTTACAGAGAATAGGGTAAGTTTTGTTTTATCCATTCTAAAATTTGTCTAGTTCTTCTTGGTAAAGACCATCATATATGCACCATGCATAGGCGTAGGAGGCGGGGGGGGGGGCTGGGGGGAGGGCTGCAGCCCCCAACCAATTTTTTCTGAAAATTCGGGCAATATGCTGATAATTTTTCGGGCACCTACTGAAAAGAAAAATAATTTGCAATGTGTTTTTCAATGGTTAAACTGATATTATTATTATCATTATTATTGTAACGACTTCCCCAATAATTGTAACCAATATGGAAGGGTAAAAACTCGGCAAATGATTATATGTTATTGGCATGCGATGTAATAACCGATGCATGCCTATATGATTATGCACATTAACATGTTGAACGCGCGCGGAGCGCGCGAATTTTTCGGGCAAGTCGTGACAGCCCCCCCCCCCCCAATCAAATTGGGCTCCTACGCCTATGGCACCATGGAATGAATTGAAATATATACCATGAATTGAAAGCGATCGTAAGTTGCCATGTTGCATTAATTCTTTCAACTGAAACCCCCTTATTCATATAATACGTTATATTATCCATTGATGGATTATGTGGGGGCTTTCAAACTGTAGACGTAACATTCATTACCTTTCTCCGCGTCAAATCTATCGCCAGGATATTTAAATTCCGTAAACGGAAAGGTCACCATAGAACTATAAATAACATACACACTTTAACTGATCTTCTTTGACATTTAAAAGTCTGTCTCTTTTAAGGGTGATAAGTAAATGTCATAGATAATTCACCCCAATGATTTTTATTGTTTTATAATTATCAGAAATGCTATAGAAGGTTAGTCGTAAGGTAAACAACTGTCACTTTATTTCCTAAGTTGTTCAATCCATGCTAAGTTTTGGCAAGGCCCAAATCCTTTTCTTTTGTCAACCATTCCAAATATATACAAGCTCAACGGAAGTTAAAACAGCTCGGCTTGAGTTTTGTTTTTTAGCAAACCTATCGAGTATCTTTCAAAACAAGATCGCAACTTATGAAACTAGTAGAGAACATCATATTATTGTTAACCAAGGAAAGTTATTAACATGGGCGTCCGCAAGGTTGGGGGCGGGAGAACGGGTGGGGAGCATTGCCCTTGGAAAATCAAAGTAGTAAAAAGGAAACAAGAATGTGTTCTCACGTTAGAAATAGGGTAGACAGGTTTAATTTTGACGGTTAAAGGGCTTTTAATGTTTATTTTAAAACGGTGCATCGCCTTTTTTGGGGGACGATTAACCGGTTAATGAAAACCGGAAGTTGATTGTCCTCTCTGGATTCTGTTTCTTTCTGTGGACACCCTTGAGGCCCCATGAGGTTGTCAGGCAGACACTTTAACATGTGAGTATCAATCACATGTAAAAAAGGGAATACCCCAAAAATTCACATTTTTCAATATAGTATTCCGATTCCAAACGTGACTATTCAAGCTTAATATTTTTACTACAGTACTACGGAATTGAATTATCACAAATCATCGACATATGTTTTTTTTCTCGAAATTAATCCATAAAATTGCTTAAAAGGGATTAGTGTATTTATCTTTGTCCGCTTTTAGGTATTTACTATATTGAAACAATAAATCAGTTTGCTTTTATTTAAATATACCTCATTTAAAATCATATGGTCATACCATATTTTGAATAATACATTGTTGTCCCCAATACCAACCTTCGTCGTCCAATGAAAGAGAACAGGAAGTTGAGAGGGTTCACCTGGTAAAGGGAAGAAAGCGGAACAGAGTTAAAGGGGGGTGGGTGGGATATCAAGGCAGTGGGACGGACAAGGAAGGCTTTGAATGGGGGTATTGTAAGTTGACGCTATTCACCGAACAGGCTATAGACTGCAAGATGGAGATAGTAACATATATGTTAAGTTTCTCTAGCTGGGATTCCCTACCCGAGATGATCCCCTCATATATTGACACCAGCCCACAAACCTTCAAAACCGCGAATATTACCGTTAGTTATGCCATTGAATTTCTATACGGTAGATCTATATTTCATACTTTTCGGTTTATAATCAGGTACGCACATCTGGTGGAGTGTGATCATCGCCATGTCCATATCTCCAGGCAACCGGGAACTCCCCGCCGATTCGATACAACTGCCCGCTGCCGACATTGTCGACAAATACCAGTGGTTGAAGTTTAACGTCGGGGGAGTCTTGTTAGAGACCACCAGGGCATCCATCGATGAACTGAAAAGTGAATTCTTCGCGATGCTCCTGGATGCCGATCCACTGGAATTCCCAGGATATGGTATCAGAGGCGATGTTTATCGCATAGATCGCGATCCGGAGGCTCTGAGAGTATTCTTCAATTACGGACGATACGGGAAGATAGTGTCGATACCAGATCACTTGTCGCAAACTTTTCTCGAAGAAGAAGGAACATTCTACAAAATCGATGACAAAATCATTCGAGACTTAAAGAAATATTACGAGGAAAGAAGTAAAGGACCAAGTAGTGTGCATCTCGAACGTGTTCGTATAACTGAAATGACGATGAACAAAAACATGATGCACCATAATGTTTACGGAGTTTTGAAAGGAACCAATATCTTATGCTTCACGAAGGTATTAGGGAAAGGCAGCTGCCACAAGGATGTCACAACTAACTTTATATTTGAAACGCCGAGACCCAAATGTAAGTGCATGTATGTGTTTATTACTTTATTCATATATATATTGGCCAGGGTATAGCATAGCTAGCTTAATATGCGTGGCCAGAATTAACGATTGAGGGGGAGAGGTGCATGAGGTAGGGGAAGGTATGGGGGGTCAGTATCAGTGAGCATCATTGTCCAACTTGTCTGACAACAATGAGGGGGCGGGGGCTCAGTTTGCTATACTCCAGTGTTTGTTGGGAAGAATAATTTGTTCTAATGTATGGGACTTTAAGAAGGAAGAATCTGGCTGTCTGGACGCCTCTGTTGACCACCAACAGCAATTTTTGTTTAACCTTGATTTTTTCGGTGGACAAATTCGAGAAGGGATCATTCCATTTAGGCTACCCTTAACACAAATCCGTTTGGTGTCGCTATACTCAGCTATGTATAACATAAGGAGATTTTTCTTTTATGCATGTGTTTGTGTGAGTGTTTGGAAAATAACTCTCCTGCAATAACTAAAAACATATGGTATTAGTATTTCATCACCAATCTTTAAACAATCTTTAAACATAAACAACGTAAACCACGTAGCGTAGATCAGAAACAATTAGTATTTCAAATTGAAATAGCGCCACTATAGTTCGTTTTCTTTCGTTTACTTTTCCAACAACCCACACAGTCGTGTCACTGTAGTGTTGTGTATAAAGTATTGATACAGTTTCACATAGTCGTACATATTACATGTGCCTTGAAGTTTACTGACCTCATGACTTTTGACTTTTTATGTCAATATGTCCACAATATTCCTTCTATTAATTTATCCAGTTATTACTTCCTTTATGGGGTATATCTGACACTTTCAGCAATTTTATCGTTTGGTTTTTGACAATACCCAAAGAACAGCTATTGTACTAAATTTTGCAGCAATTTTTTTTTTTTGCAAGTAATCAATTTTAGCCACAGAGTTCTTTTCGTACAAGTCAAAAGAGAAGAAGATTAACACACATTTTCAGCCATATGTAATTTTGTTACGTGTACAAAATTGACCAAGTTTGACCAAGCTAAGATATAACATTGTATCAGCAACATATGCAGAAATGAATTGGAAAAGCCTAGCCCAGGAGTATGTTGTTTCAAAGTTAAACGCATAGTTAAAAATAGTTTCAAAAAAGTCGAGAGAAAGAACACAAAGGGTTGGGAATTGGAATAGATCCCTTTGAAGGTTATAATTGAAAATTATTTCTTTCTTCCTAGAAGACTCTTTGCCACTATAATTGAAGAGCAAAAACTAAACAATATGTCAACTAATTGATTTTGGGATCACTCTTTTAAAATTTCTTTAATTTTGATCAATTGTTTTTGGAATAGAAAGACGGTTTCTATTTTAAGCAATTATATTCTTTCCTTTCCGGTATTTCTTATGTCTCTCTCTATCTCTCTCTGTTTCTTTTTTTTTGTTGACATTTTCATCCTCCCAGATCCGTCTTTGTTCCGTGCCACTTGTCACAGGTGCAGTCATAAAATTTACATGGCTGACGATCCTCTGATTGGTTTAGAGGGCTGGTGTCATAAATGTGCTCGCTGTCTAAAATGCCAAGACATCTTATGCGAGTCTAATCGAGCAGATGTACCCGGTACTTCAGCTGACGGTAACAACATCATCAGAAAAACTGCTCAAGTCGTTTTCGTTCAAGAAGAAGACTCTTCTCCTCGGCCGCTCCTTGTTCACCAGGAAGCAGTTTACAATCCATCGATAATCAGAGAGACAGCTCCCGAAGACACGGATGACGGTGTCGAGCAAGATGGGTCACGTGATCACGCCATCTTACAGGGACAGAGCAGGAAGAAAAGTGTGGTCGACGAAAGTTTAAACTTGCCCAAGTTGCCGAGATTAAAGATTGCACCCGCGCGTGATTCATCGCAACAGTTCTTTCCAGCTATCAAGCCGAACTTACAGCGATCTTCACTTCCCGCTCGTTCCTCGTTGGAGAGTGTTAGATCATTTGAAGAATTTCTCCTAAACGGAAAGTGGTAGTTTTGATATTATATCTGATATGATATGGCAATGAAACAATCCCCCCCCCCCCCGCCCCCACCTCGTATATGTTTATACCAGATCAATTTCATATACATATATACGCGCCCGCTTACAATGGAATGCACATGAATGGGGGGGGGGGGGGACTCAAGATCCTCCTCATTCAACTCCTTCCCTATGACACGTCCATAGTCGATACGGCTCTGGCCACGCCCTCTCCCTCCTGCCATCAGTGTAAAGGTCACGATACAAATATAATGGTGGTGATCCTGTTCGACCCCTAGGAGGGTCCTTCAGGGGGGAAAAGGACGGTAAAAACATAATAAACGGTAGATAGAGAACGGTTTATGTTTTGGAATACATGTTTTCTTTTATAGGAAGGGGCAACGGTTGCTAAAGTTTTTTTTTTCGTTTTTTCCTTGTGTTGTCTGTATTTTACCGAAAAACTTGCGTCATAGCCGAATTAACTCTTTACGTTCCATAACAGAGAGAAGAAAGGAGCGCAAAGATATAGCAGAGGGGAGGGCAGGAGGGGGTTGCCTGCAGGGAGGCCAAGAGAGGAGAAAATGAGTTTGCTAGGGGGAGGGAGAGGAAGAGCTGAGGCAGTCAAAAGCAGAAGAGTAAGATTTCTTATGATGGGAATGTATTTAAGTGACAACAAAGAGGAGCGAGTGGTCTCAACAAAAGAGAGTTAACAATCGAACTTTGATTGATCGATTGATCGATTGATAAACCCGGTTCATCAAGATTATTATGATAAACTTGGATTCTCGGCTGATAAACCTGGTTTATCGGCGACAATCCAGGATTATCGACTGATATTATCAATTGATAGACCTAGATTATCGATAAAACGGGGTCCCCCCTGATTTATTGAACATTTGGCTTGCCATGGGCCTTGACTTGATACAAGACTGTAAACCATTTACTTTAACCATGCATGCACTGACCGAATCGTAAGAATAAAGCAAGAAAGAGTGTAACTTGATTGTTCAACTGTTTTATTTTGTCTTTTCAAGTCCGTGCTTTACAATATTCATTCTTACAGTTAATGCAAGAATTTTCCAAATAGTACATGGCATTTTTACTTTTATATTATATATTTATATGTATATCTATATTTAGCCCATTGCAAGAGCCTCGTATACGTAACCGAAAACAATTACGCACACAAACACACACACACACGCACACACACAAAATATATTGGCAACGTACGTGCTAGCACTGTTCAACATGATAAAACGAAAGTGTGAATGTAAACATCATTATAAATAAATAAATAAATTATTAAATAAAAAAATAATAGTAATAAAATAAAATGAAACATTCTCTAGAGGGTCAGCGCATATCACGTGGGTATCACGTGAGGAATGCGTCAAACATTTCCTACGAGAAAAATCCTATCATATTTACGTTGGACCCTTCACCAGCCTTTGATTTCACGTTGCGTTAAAGCACATGAAACTATTTAACTTGAATCATGCACAGCATGATATTACACTGCAATAAACATTTACAAAATGCGTCAATTTACACACACAAAGTTACTCCGATCAATTTCCCGCGGTTTCCAACTGGACAAAATCATCAGACGATATAATTCTAAGCCGCCATGTTGCTCAGTTTTTTTTTGTTAAGATGATTCAATAAAGAAGATAAATATTAATTTGCAATACATAACGACATTTTAATATACATGTTAGGTAAACAAGTGTTTATGGCTTAACGTAATTACATTACATCCATGTTATTTAATGAAACAATAACCCACCGAATTAAAACTATAAGACCAATAATAACAACATATAACTTATTTTCTTTTTTGGATTTTATTGTGTTTTTTTGTATTTTGTTTTATATTTTTGTAAACTGTGCAATACGGATCCATATACCAATTTTTTAAGACATTATATTTAAACATACCGGGCAGTTCATTTTAGCAGTAACTACAGTAGCCTATATTCGTATATTCACGTTTTAACTGTAACTTCCCGGATGTTTGCCAGCTAATTTGCTGAACTCTCTTTCGGGTTTAAAGTTTCTGTCCTATAAATACCTACGAGGATAACATGTGACCCGAACATGGAAGTATAGCTCCTACGTGAGTGCCATGAATAATTTGTCGAATTGAGCCTTACTATCAGTTTCATCTTAAAGTATATGACTGAAGCTGAAGGCGCAACAACAAATGTGATATACGGTACCTTATACAGACCATACAGGAGTTCTCAAGTACATTTTATACAAGGATCAATCAGTCACATCGGTTGACTAATTTCCCGAGAGAACCAATTTTGCACTCTAGATTTAGTAATGTGAAGATTAGGCCGACAGACAGGGCGCTCCAGCCTAAGATGTTAAGCGCCCACAGTATACCCGATTAGTATAGGATTCTTGACAGATTTGGTTGGACTGAAATTATTCACTGACCAGATTCGACCCGCGTACCGCCTATCAAGAAACCGTGTGCAAAGTTTTATCACTATCAGTCCAGAAGAAGCCTTGATTTCACTTTGAATTTTGCGGAATTATTAACCTTAAAAATCGGAGGGTCAACACTCAAAGTGGCTGGTCTACCTAGTTTAACAGTATCCAATTAAGTCAGCTTCTATCAACCAATATAAATTTGAATGGAAAACATAACCCTATTGTAGCCTCAGATGACATTTAAGCATTGCATTACAAAGTTATAACGGCCAAATGGTGTTGACATTCGCTTTTATGTGTGTGATGGTTATCTTAATTTATTTTTGAAAAAGTCATAAATAGATAAACAGTTATAAGGTTTGACGGGAGAAGCTCATATCATCATCAAATCTGCGTTAAAGGAGCAGTCCATACACTTATAAAGCATTTTTTTTTTAAAGATCAATATCTTGATATAGAAAGCTGACCTGCATTAAAACTGTTGTACTTATATATTAATACACACACGTAAACGCACACAAACAAAACAGGTGTTGGTAGTGAGGAGGAGGGGGGGGGGAGGGGGTTGGCATGATGTTAAAGGATATCAACTTGAATACTATCTAATAGCGACGTTTCTTGCCTTGAAATGCTTTTGAGAAACCATGTAGCACTGACACGCCGTTTTGTTTTTAATTGATACATCAAAATATGTTTGGTTACCGTCAATACCATTACTCCAGTGAGGCAGGGGAGGAGAAAATATTGTAAGTGTGTCTGTGTGTGTGTTGGTATTGCGTGACATGTGTGTTTGGGGGTTATAGTGGTACCGGTGACACAGAAAACCGACGTATATACCAAAAAAAATCACTTTTGCTACATGACATCCCATATTTCCAGTACGGAATCGAAAGTTTTCCATACGAAACCAAAAAAAAATACAACAATAGTAATGTAGGTCCTTTCTATGCCCAGTCGTTTTGTTATGTTTGCCGCTTTAATGCGGTTCAATTTATAATGTGTTTATATACCGTACCGTATCATCAATGATTCTCCTTAATGACGTCACGCAATACATCATCAAGGATTGGAGGGGGGGGGGGACCCCTGATTCTGCCCCAATTATTCATCAACCATATCGAGCATTCATAATCCCTCCTGAGATTGACGGGTGAAAACCACTCTCTTCGATCGAAGAAATCGAATATAAGAATTAAAAATAGTAGAAAACATTTCCGCTACAACTTGTAAACCAAAAAGGTAGATAGCTAATGTCTGTTGTATTTGATCATTTTCGTCTTCTCTTGATTGTGTAATCACATTGTATCTACAATTATTTCCTTATTAGCGTCGCAGCGTCAATGAAATTTAATGTTAACATTGCGGGGATAACATTAATGTGGATAGTGCATGGTTCCGTATACCTTGATCATAATGACGTAACTTAAGCAAAACATACGTATACCGTCCTTACTAAGTCGAACTTCAAGCTTAGTCAGAAAGGCTGACATTGTTTTTTTCTTGCTATACGTAGTGTAATCGCAACCAGACCAGATAATTAATGGAAATAATACATGGATGTCTGAAAGACATGCATAAACAAAATGTATCAAAAAGCACAGGGCTTCTATATGTTGAGTTAAGAATCACTTTTGAGGCATTTTTTCTGATAATTCTTGACGATAGTTAGAATAAAGTATACCATAAAAATGTGAATTATTAACCACGAATAGTCATCATGTTTTTCATTTCAAATTATAAACTAAAAGCGGCGAATATTTAAAACAAATTTCCATTTAATTTTTTACGTATGCAGCATATCTCTATTGTCAAAATACGTTGCTGTGCGACGAAAATGATTAAGCATTGATTTCAAATTAATTTATCATTCGCTCATTAAACATTTTAATTTAGAGAGAGAGAGGGGGGGGGGGAAGCCTCAGGCGAATGACTTACTTTAATGACATTGTCGATAACATGATAGGCCATAAGCCGCTTTGAACTGTTTGATTTTCTTTCCAATTGTTCATTTTTCAACATGAAAAATGATTTTATTTCTCTCTCTTTTTTTTTTAATCAAAGAAGTTTACGTTTTGATTTGGAATTACTTTTTATGTTGGCGCTTTATAGTTCCTCAATATATAGTGTATCGCGAAAGTCACGTGCTATAATCATAGGCAACCTATTCTAGTGATAGAAATGAAGCAGCAATACTAACATTTGAAACTGTTGGAATTTACTCAAGATCCTGTCGGAAGTGTAACTATATCAAAATGCTTGTCGGTAAGAAGAGATTAGAGACTTAACTACAGAGAAATGTGTGTGTATGTATGTGTTGAGGGGGGGGGGGGTGGGGGTGACGAAGAAGGTTCTAGGGAAGGCATGAGAGTTCCTGATACTGACACTAAAACCTCCTAACGTCGTCGCCACAAATTATACATAAATAATTCATTTCAAATGGCGTCAATATACGTGTTAAGTTGAAGCTCGTAATTGATTCAAACCATATAATAAACGTCCTCAACTATTTTATGGAGCGCCAAAGAAGGACATGATGGAAATTGATAATGAATTTATTCACGTTGGCGTATCTAGTCACGTATATACCACCACTTATACTTGTTATTCTACTCTTGATGATTCTAAAATGTTCGTTATGTATTCAACGACTTTCCCGTTCATGACGTCACGCAATGAAATACCACTGAAAGGTTTCATTCATTGAATATAACCTTATAGTCTAGTTATATGAGGACATCGAAGGATACCATGAGGAGTTTTTACTTTTTGAAATTCCAAAGTGTTTGTAGCCAATTATTAAAACAAACTGCCCAAACCCCCATGTTCTTCCACGCAGATGCAGATATTAAGCACACATGTTAACACACATTCAGGACGGTGTAATATTTGCAGTAACTGTATATCTTAAAAAGCCGACACCCAGAGCAGTGATATATGTAACAGTCAGCGTACGTCACATAGGCTTTATTGGATCAATTTATGACCTTCCAGAGGCTGTTTGAAGGTTGTAGGTTAACCCGCTCCCCCTTCCCACCTCCATCGCCATATATAGATATATGTCACAGCAACCAAAACTGGTCACGAACATTCAACATGTTTTAGGCTGACTTTACTGCCCAAAATCGTGGGAATGGGGGGGAATGCCGAATGAGTCAACTGTTAATCTTTCTTTTTTTACTCATCCTCCAAATATATGTGAATAAAACTTATTTGGAAGTTAGAAACTCCAACAAATTATTTTTGTAAACCTCTAGTTAAATTTATCGAGTTAACTGAAGTTCGGAACAATAAATATAGGTGAATAAAACTTATTTGGAAGTTAGAAATTCCAACAAATTATTTTTGTAAACCTCTAGTTAAATTTATCGAGTTTACTGAAGTTCGGAACAATAATCATCATAAAAATAATCCTCATAAATCAGGCAGTTATGTTTACGACGCTTAAGCGACCACGAATGTGGGAGGAACCCGCAAGGGCATATGGATTGCAACTGTCACGTCCGGTGGCTTCCAATTCAACATTTTAAATCAAATTTGGATCTTTTCCATTTAGAAAGTCATTTCAGATGGGAAAACCGTAGATTGCTCTTGGATGAAAAACCCACCTTACTATGACCCAGGCCGGGGATCGAACCCCGAACCTTCAGATTGTCCCAACCGGTTGTTACTGTGGAAAATAACAGTTAATATCTGCCTTAAATAATGTGGGTTTGGTTTGGCTTACCTGTCCCGCCTTATCAATAGCACACATCATGTGTTGTTTCTACATAAACGTCATTGTACAATCAAGTTATTCTTATCCAGCATAAACGACATAATCACAAATTTCCCTCAAAACCTAGAAATCGAAACCAGAGCACTTATTCTCTTCGGTGACGCGCATATTCATGTTTTACGTAAACACATCAAGGCAGGAACCTGGCCTTAAACGAGGCATTCAACATTGCTATTGACTGAGCTCTGCATGCGAGCCGGGACAGTCCAGTAAAAGCACTAACGTATAACCATACTTCCATGGTACATATGGAACGCGAAAAGGGCAAACTTATTTCGTTGCTAAGTTTAACGTAAGTTTAGACAACGACGTAAGTTTAGACGACGGAATGTTAGACATCAACGTGAGTGTGAGCAATGGCATGGTAAAACAGCAGCAACAACTTTAGTTTAGACAACAACAAACTTAGTTAAGACAACGAAATCAGTTTGCCCTGTTCGCGTTCCATAGGTACACGGGTGATAGAGAGTGATGTAGCCATAGTTGTTCATCGGGTGTGCAGACAGAGGAGAGAAGGGAACTAATGTGAGTGATTTGCTAAGCAAATGATGTTAACTTGGTAATTTTGCTTCAACATCAAATAGTACATATAGATCATTATCATTAAATCGGTATTTATAAAGCGCTGATATCGTGGAACACTTCAAAGGCGCCTTGAAAAATGGTTTTCTTGAAACTGTTCAGTGAGTGGCAATGTCTGAGTTCAAGAGGCATGGAATTCCCTTAACGAGGTCCAATTCTAGAAAATGCTGGACGACCGTATCCATTGAATTTGAAGCGAGGCTCAATAAGGAGATTAGCATGTTGAGTGTGGAGAGAACGAGTTGGCTTGTAAGGGGAGATACGATCACACAACTATTGAGGTGTTTGCCCATGAAGAATTTTGTAGTTGATTCTTTGTTATATATAGGTATGGTTTCCATGGCCCTCTTATTTCCTCCATTGTCTCAGTCTTTACAAGCTGTAGGCAGTGTTAGTGTAATGACATAGACAAAGTAGGCCATAGCCTATACAGTAGGTCCCCGCAAACTTTTTGCAGCCCCGAGCTTGGTAAATTTCCAACAAAGTAACATGCGGCTTCATGTAATTATGCAAATAGATTAACCCCCGTGTCAAGTGTACGTATCAATGATTCGTACATTCCCCAACCATTTGACGAAATATATTGTGACTTCTAGGACATCCTTGTCGACTTTGAAACTGAAATCGACAGAAAAAGACAGGTTAATTTGATGGATATGTCATCAGTCAAAGGATAAAATGGGCATATAGACCCGCTTATAGTTGTAGTCCGGTCTTGGCTGTAGGGTTGCTAAGGGTAACGAAGATAGCTACATAACTCAGAACAAGGTCTCTTTGGGAGGAATCACGAGCACCGTCTCCATCCAAAGCGCGAAACATTTTTTGTCTAGGAGGGGGTTGGGAGAAGGGTGTGTGTGTGGGGGGGGGGGGGGAGGTTGTAACCGACATGCATGCAATACGCATAACCCCCAAAATATGGGTAATCGTCGTCTTCATTCTTCGAGGGCGCTATTTCATGAACCAGCTGCGCTATCATTCATCTTTTAGTGCCGAAAACAGAAAGCAACACCAGCGAGATTCTGCTTTGCCCGCTAAACCGGTGATCGTCTCTACACACCGAGCCGAGCGTCTGATGTTGGCTCCAGCGACACCGAATGGGTACACGTGGGTTCACCTAGCCGGTCGGTACGACTCGGCGGTCCCTGACTGTAGCCGCGAGACGATCGCCCGTTCATGTTTGACATGACTCGAGACCCGACATCCTCTGGAGCATATCCTTGAACGATGCTTGCCACCTAAGATATGACAAAGAAGAGTAAAAGAAAAGAAAGAAGACAAAGATGAATGACATTGCAAGAACAAGGGCATCCGAAACTGGGAGAACGGGGGAGGGGGACGCTGGGGTCGTTGAAACAGACTCCCATGAAGGACCGGGGATCTGGGCGACCTCTCGCAGAGAAAAAGTAGAGGTAAAATGGTGCTTTCCCCATTACCATCTGCCTTTTCGTAATTTAGCAGGGGTTTATGCATGAAGGGTGCGGCCCTGGAATTTTTTAAAGAGACTCCCGCTTCCTATCACACACCTTTGAAATCCATGTGTATGTCCCTGTGAGTAATAGCCAGTTATATGTTGTAAATGTTACCTGCTTTGGTTAGATTGGTACGGTACTCCGGTACATAATAGTTACAACTCAAAAATGATCTCTTATCAAGGTGATATACTATTCGCCTTTTTCAAAGCACATTGACAATTTCAATTCATTTACATATTTTAAATGTACATTGGGATACTCTTAACACGTTTAACATTTCAAACATGTTGAGCTCTGAAACTATCTTGGATTATCAATGGTAGTTTTTTTTTAAGGGCGTTTTACTTTCTTTGTCAATTCAGCTCCTTGGTCAATTACAGCGGAAGAATATCCACTTTCTTTTAGGATGAACATGCTCCTCAATTATACGTCATCGTAAGTGTTGTCATAGCAACCATGTTTCATACGCGCCAATTTGTGATTGCAATCACCCTTGAAGTCGCCGTTAAAAGGAAAATGAAGAAGGATAAGAACAAGATAAAATGGCATCACCCATTGTAAGCGTGGAGGATCTTGTGAACCTAAGTAGTAAGCGAGAGAAATTTAGGGAATCCTGTCAGAATATACTTCATCCATGAAGGAAAGAATAGCTTCATCTGACTTTGCACGATTAATAAAGGAAGGTGCATGTGGTAACCCCCTCCCCCCCCCCCCTCACACACACTTTACTTCTCTTTCTCCAATATTCTCACTGTGGAATATACCGTCATTGCTGGCAAACGTAGAAAAACTCTCTTTATTTCTTTTCTTGTTCAATTACTTAAATTGATGAAGCTTCAGTGTTATTTCGAAAACTAGATATTTATCGATCTACTTCTGCCTCTGAAGAAAAATCTGTTCAGATGTAAAGAAAAAACCCCGCACATTCCCTAACAC
>JAIPMN010006851.1:1321-12334 GCA_020650975.1 Apostichopus californicus
GGGGGGGGGGGGGTGGGGACGGGGGTGTAAACCGAATAAAGACACGAATTTCGAGTAGGTTTTGTATACTGGTTATTATTTACAGGTTGAAAATAGGTGGCGCCCGACTTCTGACCATAAGTAAAATCCATGAAAAAAGAGTAAATACCTCCAGGAAAGTACTTTTTGAAAACTTCTAGCAATTATAGCGTGCTCTAATTTGGGGCCTATACAGACTACCTTTAAATTGTCTATCAAGATTATACATGTCGCTGCTTGCCATGAGACTATAATGCATGCCACTCACCAATATCTATCTCGTTGTATTTTACCGTTTCGCCATGATAATTCCACCAGAGAGTATCACAAACATCACATTTTTCATTTTCCTCTTGGCAACCTAATAGCGGTCGAGTTTCGTCTTCATGGTACGTTGATAGTTCCGGATGCCTGGATGAATTAATAGCCCGTCCTCCTGTGGGTAGCGTGACTTGCTGGCGGGGGCTAAATCTGGCACGCAGACGACATTTTAAGCACTTCCTTTTAGCTTCCACCGGGTTTGGAGGAGGTAACCAAAGAATCTTTAAAATGATCCAAAACAAAACGGACCATTTCTTATTTCCAGAATATAGCAAAACTCTTTCGCCGGCCCGAGAAAAATCGTTTTCACCATCCATGGCTATGAAAAATGCAAACAAATGTAAATAAATGGTAAAATTCAATAGTAGTTACTAAAATTTCTTTATCAATTCTGCACATATAGGCCAATGTATCTTTTGCCAAGGATCTGTACTTTATAAGTGCAACCTCCCGCCGGTCAATGACATTAAATGAAATCAAGCTATAGCTTTCATAACTTGAAAAATATGTATCGCTTAGTAAATAAGCCACCTTCAACGATCCACATGCTAACTTATATGGTAATCAAGTTTTTTGGAACATTATATACGTGGCAGGCACAAAGCAGGTACCCCTACAAAATCCTAATTTCATACAATGGGACTTCTCCTCATCAAATAAGTTTTCAGTTTCCATACAGTATCTGCATTTGGAAGCACTCCAATGTAAATAATCGAAGATTGCTTCAATAAGTGGAATGCAAACTGTCTGGATGGGTTGTCGGGCTTTGTGTGTGAGGGACATACATGAATCCTGCAAAGAAGTGCTCTTACACAAAATTTATCTGATTTTTGTCTGTATTTACTTTTCCTGTCAGGTATGTTGAGTTTCCTTCTTAATTTTGTTGAATTATTTTAATATAAAGTGCTAGAGAGGCTGAAGGTTCTACAAAAACTGCAGAATCACATTGTTGTTAAGAAATTAAGATGTAAAGTTGTAGATTGGCTTAGCCAATCACAGAATTATTTCAGCAGGTCCAGCAGGAACACCAGGCTGAAGCTGGCCAACAGAGCGCTGACAGACCGCTGAAAAATTAACACAGTCCCATGGAGGGTTCTTTTACAAGCATAGTATTTGTCATTGCGGGGCTAGTGTCAGTTGCTCATTGCAATAAAGACAACTCATCTGCTTTGGATGAACTTTGTAGGAAATATGGGTTTCATTTGCTGGGGGTTTAGCAGTTTTCATAACATTGGGAACAGTGTTTTTTTTATTTCAATGACACTGCTGTGTGTGGTACGACGGTATTCGGCGTGCATCGCGATATCGCATGGTATACTTCCACAATTGCGACTTTTAATTTGGATGACCACTTGACCATACAGTCTTTATGTTAAGTATCATGTCAGTTAAGGTTTGGCCAACGTTCGATATGACAGTGGTACCTATATCTAGAGTAAGCATATTTCATGCATGCCCACAACATATGAAATATGGAAAGAAATAGGAAAGCAATAAATAACCGGCAACTCCAGTTTACCCTCGTTATAGAAAGAGTCACACGCGAACATTTCATGGAAGAACACTGACAAGGGAATACTCTCAGCTAAAAAAAACGGTGCTCGCCAGTGAGGACGACCTACATGTATACTGACAATGCCAAGATCTCAGCCGCAATTTCGTCAGTGAGAAATAAGGTGACGATTAGCTCATCATCAAATCCTTTCTGGGAGAGTGTATAGTAATGGAGCTGAGTTGGTCAACAAAACATCTCAAGAGTTCAGTGAAGGTCCCCCGGAACATATGGTTTAATAACAGAGGAAACATACGATGCTTGTTGGAATTTGGAGAAGAAGAAACAAGAACGAAAACGAGGAAGAAGTAACTGGGTCGACATTAATATGAAAAGAAATTGCGCACGTCAAGCGTATTTTGACAACAAACGATAGTACATCCATTGCAAAGAATGTGCTGAATTCTACCATTACAGAGTTGTATGAGTATTCCCTCAACAATAAAGTCTGGTTTCAATGTAACATTTTATTGTGTGGTATTGGTAAGTGTGACAACGGAAAGTATGTACTTCAGCTGCACAATGAGACAGATGGCGTTAGGTTGAAAGAAATCTTGAACTCGAGGAAATAGAACAACCGCAACCTATCCTACCCCCAAATCAAGCCATGAATGTAATGCTACAAACACCGATTCATATAAGAAATGAACAATATACAGAAGTTGACAGCCGTGTATCTAAAGGGACGTTAAGTGTTTTGTCTGGATCACAAGCAAATAATGATAACTACGTTTGTATGCGCAATTTCCGAACGAGTAAACACGAAGGTATTCCCCATTCCAACATTCATTTTCTCTAGCCTGTTGATATAGTTCAGCAATATCTCTTCTTAATTACCATATGTTCTGTTTCTCATTGGACTTTAGAAGTGGTGGAAAAACTGTCAGCGCGAAGTTGTCTGCTACGATTTTCATCATAATACGAGCAACAAAACACACCTCGACCGTATCAAACAATTTTTGTTCATCGTAAATGCAGCGAGATCTTTTAATCTAGGACAATGGTGTTTTCGAATAAAAAATGACGTAGCCAAACTAGGAAACATGAGTGACTTTGGCGTATTTTCTTGCCTCTTTGCCGAAAGCGCAACGGGTTTGAATAAAGACGTCAAATGGAATGACATACCTTACAAGAGACGACGCATAGCGTCAAAAGTACTCTCCCGTAATTAGGAGCTTCCATGATAAAATACACATACAGAACTTGTAGCTAAAACTAAATTAAGCATATGACGCTATTTAGGGAGCCGCCACTTCGCCGCCATCGTCCCTGTTGTATATGTGCGCAGCGTTTGTAGCCGAAAGAACAACATCCGATTTGATTATCCCAAATGTAACTAGAACAAAAGAATAATATCCTTTTCATTCTATTGTGACGGTCATTTTACGGCACATTTTTTTTTACCATATTAGGCCTATATAGTATACACCAGACTGTTAGTGTCTACTCTGATGTCAGGTTTGCAACAAGCATCGTATGTGTAGACACGCCGAGTAATAATTTAATTCCTCGCCATTTGCATTTCTACTGTAAACTGAAGTTGATTTTTAAGGCCGAAAATTACATTTGTTCAAAACCTATAGTGTTAAGAGAAACCGTATTAAAAGCTACAATGAGGTCATCAAATATTAGCTGTCTTACAGACAGGACTGTAACAGTCAGAACTGTTTGCTGGTCTAACCTGGGTGTGTAGGAAAATTTTTAAACAAAAAATCTATCTTGATGCAAGTATAATTTGTATGGGTAATTTTTTTTTTATCACTAAATTATCTACTTTAGATATCTTTGAAAGGTACTAAATGTAAAAAGACAACATTTATTACAATTCTTTGATTTTGAAATATAAAAAGTATATTGAATTGAAAAATGTTGTTTGATATTATATAAATGTATAGTGTACATGTATATATGATGTCAGTGATGAGTTGTTGTTTGGTCGGGTGGACTTGACTGATGAGCTCTTGCTATTGAAATTGGTTTGCTTAATGATTTCTGGTATATTTGCTCTGCACAGGTGCATGAAACTGGGGTTCTGGTGATTTGTAGTAACTGTAGTCCGCCAAGAGTAAGGTAGGGAAAGTGTTGCTCATAATTTGTACCAGGTACCAGGTCAAAAGCAGGGATTGTACAGGAATTGTACAGGAAGTTGCGACCCTGCCCGTATTAAGTAGGACTATTACTAGGCTGTGTTCAGTTAGGCCTATAAGCCCCAGATTTCTTAAGTTCTGGTTTCATTACCATTAAGTATAGATATGTCTACCCGGGAGGCGCAAATGCGGATGAAGGTGACTTCGATACAGAACTCCTGGATCTGCTGTCACGGTACAACAAGTCCTGGGGGACCAGAAGGAGGAGTCATCCGAGGCAGGTGCGCTGGGCTTCGTGGAGGTGCAAGATGAGGTAAAGAGGCAGGTAGTGGAACACATCCACACTGTTAAAAATGCAGGTGAAGGCCACCACTACCGACGGTTGAGGACATTTTCGGGGTGGGTCCCTGTACCCCCAGGTGAGCAGCCCTTCGATGTTTGGCACCAACATGCCGACCAGATGGAATATGCTCTGTAATTTGGTGCACCACAATTAATTGCTCCATGGACTTACCGATAAAAACTCTTTCCAGGACATCATAACCGTCATCCCATGTTATTCTGGCATGTGGATCTATCATTAGGGATACGGTTTAAAAGTAATATGTGGTGGTGAAAATTGTTGTCTTTAGGCCTTAGTCATATCGCATCCGAAAGGGCTGCCCCCCCCCCCCCAGAAAATTTCCCAGATTCTACGCCCCTGACTAATACCAAATTGAAATGTACTTGTGCTGTATCTCTTGTGCTGTTTTACTCAAGTCTATATTTAGTCATCTTCATTCTTTTTTATGTTTGGATATTGAAGAGGATGATTAGCACTTTGCTGACCTATATGAGCGCTTCTACCTCAGAATCGGCTGAATGGTCACGGTCCCAAAAGTTGACCGTGCTTTGATACCGCAAGCCATCAGCTACGATATCATATGGTGGGTAGGACATGTCAGTTGAAAACTTCTATGCTCTCGCGGCCTTGGAAAGAGTTTATAGTGTGTCAAACTAGAAATTGTGCGTATCAGGCTGAATAGATCGTAATGATAGACGGACTGCAAAAAGAAATAACATTTCAAAAACCAAAAAATAATGTTATAAGAATATCAACCCATTTCCCTTGTTTGACCTACCTAATTTTTCCAACAGCACCCATCTGACTATAAACTTACTGAAACCAAGTTGCTAGAGTACGGTAATTTTGCGTTTAATTAACTGTTCAAATCAGCAGAGGATGGAACAGCAAATTTGACCAACACTCCTCTTTCCACCAGAACGTTCAGATACAATCCTTTATCCTGTTGCTGGTAAGTCTCGATAACCCTCTTCAAATTAGACTCCATCGCCCGTTCAAATTCTTGTTCGTTTGCGTCTTTCTCGTCATAATTGTGTACAGCCGCATATGCCTCTATTGTACCTTTTACCGCCTGCAGGCTGAAATAATCCATTTCAACTTTTGGCCACGTGATTAGAATAATCTGTCCTAAAGCACGAGAGATCTGAGGTGATATGTCGTCCCATCCGTGACGACCTTGGTTATGCTCCCAGACCAACGGCCATCCGAAAGGGGTGACGAAAATCACAACCGGGCTTTCACATCCTTTGAAGCTAAAAATATCAACGAGTTTCGAACATTCGTTTTCGCAAGAAAGCAGATCGTTTGTATCCGACGAAGATTGATTAGTCGTCACAGATGTTGGCAGAAACGATCGCAGAGGAATTTTTGAGCGTTTGCAAGATCTGACCAGCAGCGAGGACAAGAACTGATCGGTGTCTCGTACGGAATCTCGTACCACGAAGGTCACGTGGTTTGGCTTAACGTCGACGAGTTGGTCCCATACGGCTTGGATGGTTTGATCCATGCGGCAATCGATGCAATTGCAAACAAATGGATCGTCACCGTTCCTGCAATGACAGGTGGGTAGCTCATACCACCAAGACATCGGCCCTTCGATAGCATTACCAAACTCCATGAAGAAATGGGCTTTATCACCGAGATGTTCTTGTAAAGCTTTGTAGAAGCGAAGACCGTTGCGTGTCATACGCATACATCGCTTGAGATGAACCACGGGAACATCACGGGGTGAGTTTGACCTCACAACCGTCAACGGGTCGGCGCCGTCCCTGATTGCGTAGGTGCCTGTAGCGATGGTCATCCACAAATAGAAATCGACGTTGCTGCGACAGAAATTCTCTAAAGGACTCCAGTCCCAGCTTGGTACGAATGGCACTTCGTCTAAGAGAAGAGCCACTTGCCTATCGGGATGCAAAACAGTCAGAGAAGAAACGATATCACAAATAAGACTTGGCGAGAGACGCTGGCTGAACGAATCTTTATTCGGAAAGCAGAGTCCAACGAGATCGCAAATGCTACAAACGCGAATACTTTTCGCGTCGGCAGCCTCTTTCAGTGAGTGCAGCTGAAGTTGTTCCACTAGATGGTTCTTTGATCTCCGTAAACGTCCCATCGTTCGCGTGTGTGAGACGTTGGTACATGAGACGACAAAGACAAGATATTTTGGGTCTATTTCGCAAAGTTGTTCCGCTAACATCATTAATACAAGTGACTTACCCGTCCCATACTCGCCAGTTAAAATCAACTTGCGTGAATTGGGCATCGTAAGTAGAGCGAGTTGCTCTGGATTTAGGAAGATCTTATTCATTTTGGCATTTGTTTTGTGGACTGCATCTGCAATCGTTCGCACATGAACCACTGAAGCAAAACCGGCATACCTTGCACACAACTGTTCGTATTGTTCCGACGTGAACGCATGATTCGAATCATTTCGAGATAAGGCATCACCGAAGTAACTACTTAACATTTCATTAACCTTTCCGGCAGAAACTATATTGTCTCTGTGAAAGACGTGCTTCATGTGGTAATCGCAAACGTTAACTGCTTGAAAGTCTTCCATTGCTAAGTTTGGAAATGCGATAAAATAGTGAGCAGGAATATCTGCGACAAAACCAAGACCACTATTCATGTCGCGAATGGCAATCTCGTTGCGCAATACTTGTTCCCATGCACTTTTCATATTGCATCGCTTCGTTTTGAAGGCTCTGTCCATGGAGACGCTTTTTACTTCGATCAATATAAAACCAAGTTTTTGATGAAAGATAATCACATCATGCTCGCCTGACAGTTTCCCCTGTTTTACTGCCTTTGATAACTTACAGTAATTTGCAAACTTGTACTCGCTTAAGATAAACATAACTTGTTCATTTCGAATTCCCCAAGAGTAGATAGCTGAAACGATCTTTTCAACTGCGTCCTTTTGGATTCTGTCCGCGACGACTTCTGTTGGAGATTTTTTGGTCGCTCCTTTTGACAGAGATACGGGATCTCTATTTGAAACTAGATCGGAATTTGTCCATAGATCCAAATCTCCCTTTGTTTCGTAAAATAATGCGGCTGGAACCCTGTAGGTCGATTGATGCAAAGAAGGAAAGTAGTGATTTGTGTAGTCGATTATTGCATCGTCGAAGGACATCATCTCATTGGTCAGTGGGGATTTAATCTTCATGTCCTCTGAAATTTCCACTGGAGGAAAGTTACGAACCTTTGGAACAACCCCACAAGCTGGACATTTTATATCGCCTGGTACCCACGTGATGTGGGGTTCTGGACCTGAAAAAAAGAGGGAAGATTTGTTATTTCTAGTGATACATTTAATTGTAATATCTAGAATTTTGCTTGCACGATAAAATGGTGCTTTCAGTGTATAAACAAAAATGGCGGAGATGGCTACACCACACCGCATCACCATACCACATTACCACAAGCGCCACCCAAGTGGCGACACAACTCGCACAAGCTTTATAGTCCACCCCCTGTTTGTGTCTCTTTGTACATTACTATTTTACGGCATCTGTTTCTAATGGAGTTAAATGTGCACGTTTGGAATATGCATTCTATAGGTTACGAAATGCTTTAGACTAGGAGAAAATAATGATTTTATATCAACATCTAGGATATCATACACGTCGTCACAGTTAACTGCTCTTCGCGAAGTACAGCCTATTTGCCTACACAATGACCCGTACATATCCAGCTATAGGCCTATAGACATTCCTAAGGAGATGCTACGAAGAAAACGGGGTAATCCAGGCGGGATCAAACGAAGGATGCGGAGACGGAAATGTAAGCCTTATTTACCATCAATTATTATGGGTAATTTACAATCGTTATGCAACAACTATCTAAAGGAATTCCGTAATAATAGTTTACTGTCATTTATCAAACCATGGCTTACAGACCACCATAGTGATGACCATGTAACTGTTGATGGATTTAAAGTATTACGGGGTGATCGGACTACTGATTCTGGGAAAGAGAAAGATGGAGGCGTTTGTGTATTTGGTAATAAGAAGTGGTGCCACCCAAATAACGCTAACATCAAACGTTACTCATGTTCATCAAACATTGAAATATTAACAGTTAGGTTGAGGCCATATTATCTACCCCGGGAGTTTTCTCACGTCATTGTACACATCGTCTACGTGCTCAAGCGTAACATTGCAAAATCGGCTGCTTTAGAACTTGTGACGTCATACATGAATTTGAGACTTGGGGTTGGGATTTCAACCACTGCAGCCTACAGAAGATTAGTGTACATTATTATCAACACGTCACATGCTCAACAAGAGGTACAGCTACCCTGGACTTGCTCTATTCAAACGTTAAGGATGCATACACTTCCATTCAAATACCACCACTTGGTCAAGCCGATCATAATGTAATCTCATGCCTAGTATATAGACCCATTGTCCAAAGACAAAAACCTACGACTATTACCGTTCAGCAGTGGAATACTGAACGGTTAGAACATCTAAGAGCTGAATAAGATAAGAGTATTGATTCAAGTGTTGCACCAATATCAGCTTTCCTGGTACTTTGATAATCTAGATTTCATCATCAGACTTGTAATGTTGTTGAGATTAGTATTTACTAATCTAATGCAGTATGCCGAGATTAAGAAAAATCCTAAATTTGAAATGTTAATGATTATGTTCTAATACGGGAGCACTTCATGTATGATTGCAGATCTTCGGAGGAATGGTGCCCACTCACTAAATTTGCTGATGATACCGCCATGATTGGTCTAATTAATGATAATGATGATAGAACGCACCTTAGTCATCTGCAATCTTTCGTAAATTATTGTGATACAAATTTTCTTGAACTAAATGTTTCCCAAGACGAAAGAAATGTTAATGGATTTCTGTCGTAATACTGTTGCTCCACCACCTGTCATTATCAATGGGTCTGCGGTGGATCGTGTTTCTTCTTATAAATACCTCGGGTAGTATTAAACAATAATCAGACATGGGGGGATCATGTTGATGCTCTGGTAAAAAAGTTAAACTCTAGATTATACTGTCTTAGGAAAATGTTCAACTTTAATGTGCGTCCGGAAATCTTACAATTATTTTATAGTGCTAACATTTGTGGGGTTTGGCGATACTGCTTGGTCTGTTGGGTAGTAACGTTAATAATACAGAAAAGAATCGTATCAATAGCATTATTAAGAAAGCAAAAAGGGTGGTTGGTGACTCCCTGCCTTCATTTGATTCGGTCTACCATTTCCTTCTTCAGTCTAAATTAGACTTTATATGGGATGAATCTAGCCACCCTCCCTATGATCAACTGCATGACAGTCAAATGACAAGAGACATTGGTAGGCTGATACTTCAGGGACTAAAATCCAACAGACACCGGGATTCTTTTATTCCTCGTGCAATGAAGGTTTTTAATCATACTCTGTTACCTTGATTTTTTTCTTATACTTTCTATCGTAATATCTGTATACACCCACAACTTACTTACTTGCTTGCTTGCAGGCTTGCTAGCTTGCTAGCTAGCTTGCTTGCAAGCTAGCTTGCATGCTCGCTCGCTCGCTCACTCACTCACTTACTCACTGACTTACCATACGTCATAAGATCAAACCATATATCCCAATATCACGTCACATCGATCGCACCACACAAAGCACATAACACGTAATTACTCCACACATCATATCACATTTCATCCTACCACAATAAATTACATAAATCTGAAATGTCAAATCGCATCACAAAACACAATCCATATCACACTAAATCACCTCTCATCATATCACATTACATCACATATTGTAGTCACATCTCATCACACCGCATTAAAACGAATCACACCATAATATTTCACGTCACATTACACCACATCACAGCAAAATAATCTGTGAAAACAATTATCTGCGTTTATCCCATAGAATTACAATACAATTTACACAACGTGTCATGATATAATACGATATAACACCGTTTACATATACCATTACTACATATTGAAGCTCCTATACGATAGAGTTTTGATATGTTTTGTTGATATTAATTATTAATTTGCCTTATAAAGAAAAGAAAAAGAATGTTTATACGTACATATATTTAAAGAATGTCACTTATGTTGCATGTGCAAGGGGAGCATTGGAGGGGGGGGGGGGTTGGAGGAAAGTATGAAGCCTCGATTGCATGTCCTCTTCACAAACATGCAGTAAAGATATCCAACTAATAAACGTAAATGAAAAAAAAGCTTTATAACGTGTAGGCAATCAGCACATCATTACAATGTTGCAAAATAGATGCCTCGCTCATCCCACTCAAGTGTGCATTATAGCATATCATTAATTTGTTGTCAGTTATTGGGATAGGCTGACAACCGGAATGGTGTGTATACAGTTCTTTTCTGATTAGTATTATCATCAATGTACTACAATTATTTTAACCCGTCACTTCCCAATGATAACAGGAAACCAATTCCCGACAGTGCAGACACTCATTTGTAGGCCTTCTATGTGGTAGTACCCAAACTGTGTCTGCACTGATATATTTACCAATAGCACATGATAACTAGTCTACCCAAGTATAGGCCAACTGAACTGAAACCACAGAACAATAACAAACCTTTGATAGGCTACATACGGTAAGCAACGTGGATTCCAAACTCCATTTTGCTTCAGTGCCTTTGTACTTGGCCTTAGTTTAGTAGCATAGGTCTATATAAGT
>JAIPMN010006852.1:0-20281 GCA_020650975.1 Apostichopus californicus
AACATCTCTAGTTTTAATTCCCTTTTAAGTGTAATTGTGTAACAGTAAAGAGTACTTTACCAAGATTCCTTATGTTGCATAGTTTCATGTGTGTTAAGGCCGAGCAATATAACTACTTTCTATACCTAACAGCCAGTCTTATTCTTGTTTTAGCCTATTGTGTTAACACAGTGGTCAGCTGTCTCCACACATCGTGACCACTAGGGGGATTCCCAATAATCCTGTTGTACAGCTAGCTGCTGACAAGAACCCCATATCCCGCAACTCTTACATATACACATATCTATATAGCTCTGCACCCAGTTGTATTGTGCACTATACTGCTATTTCTGAACTTTTTAGACTACGGTATATATATATCTATATATATATATATATAGTACATATGTGTAGTCAATATATAACTTATGCCACAAGACAATGGTCAGTATTATGAAGATTAATATAAAATGCTGACATTTTTTGCTGATTGTGCACATTGGCTTGATAATGGTTTACCTTGAACTGGGTAAAATAGCTCCTGACAGATTTTAAGCCACATGTTATCAATTTTTATAACATTAGTGTAACGCTTACATTGCTTCTGCGTTTAAGATTATATCAAAGCTAGAAATAAATTTTTCTTTCGGTGCAGATATAAGTACATTTATTTTTAATAGTACTTTTATAATGCAGAAAAGAAGGGAATATGACACTGATTTATAATGCGTGAATGTCAACTTAAAAACAAAATTAATTTTACTGATCAATCAGAAATATGCATATTCATACTCCACATTACGTACTGTGATGCAAAATACTGTTTGGTTGAATGAAGAACATGTGAAAGCAACTGTCCGCGTACGCGTGCTTGCCAATTTGCAGCAACTTTAACAAACTTTCTGAGTAACACTCTTATCTTAGATTGCATTTTATCATAGCAAATTATGACGCAGTGCTGTGTATTGCTTTTATTTCTTACACCAAATGTGGAACAAAAAAATTATGCCATTTGATTATGCAAATTTTGCTGACCATGCAGACACTGTTTAGGTACAATAAAATGTATAGACCAAACTATTTCAAACTCTCACACCCTCCCCCCCCCCCCACCCCCGTTTCATTTTGTTCACTTTTTGAAGCAAAACTTGACAAGTGAAACTTCAAGCTATATAATGAGACTTTAGTATCAAGTGGTATTATAATCTGCAAACAGCTGTTTTCAGTAATGGCCAAATATATCACAGTCTGCTTTCACAGGTTGATTAACAACCATTACTCAAATAAATCCCTGAGTTCAGCTGCAGCATTATACGCTTGACAAGTCAATTAATCAAACTTCTTTGAATGAAAAAACACCCAACTTTATGTCACTTCTAAATGAAATCAACTTCATTTGCTGATTACTGCAAAAAGTCATCGATGTTTGCTAAATCCTAATTTAAAGAAATAAATAAAAAATTCTGAAAATAAAATTCAAACAAGGCTTTAGGAATAAAACATTTAAATCAAAGGGGTGCACTGACATTGAACTTTAAATTGCAAAATGACCACCAAACCACAGAACTGTCCAAACAGAAGAAGAACAGGAGTAAAAACTGGAGGAAACTGAAGGAACAACTATACTAAAAAGTGTAAATAAATAAAAGAGAGTAAAGTGTGAGATAATACTGCTTTTACAAATTTCTAAATGGAAGAGAGAAGAACTAAAAGATACCATACAAGACACGCTGTAGCAAAAGGAGTATAGGGTTTAGCTTTTAAAATATTTATGTTAAATAATTAAAACATTAGGAATTTCTGGAATTCTCTGAAGGAGGGATTAAAATGATAACAGATTGAGCAACGGGATCACAAAATGAAATCAAAATCTGACGTTAATTTATGGGGATGTCCTATAAAGACAAACAAGCAGGTAACTATTAACCGAGCTTACCTTGTTTTAACTTTAAAATAAAAAGCAAATTCAAAAGAATTGTGTTCCATTGTCTATTATAGTTTAAGACTTACTAGGAAAACATATCGTGTACCATACCCACCATTCTATGGTACTTTTAAAATATCCCTTAAAATCGTCACTTTTCAATCGTTTATTATTTGTTTGCCGCCATGTTCTCGTTTTTGGATCGGTACGATCATTCGTTATTGTACTACATACAGTGACTCTTCTGGCGGACAACGAGGTGTCAATCTTACCTGAGCTTGTGCTAATTTCATGGCAACAGCTGTTTTCCTCTCTGATACTGGTGTGGAAGACTCCTTACCCACACAAGATTTAAGTAAAGAAGGCTTCTGGTTAGCTGGATCGCCGCTACGATGATGATGGTGATGATGATGATGCCGTGAGTTTAACTGACTACCCATGCTGCTGCTGCCTAGGCTCTCTGCATCCAACATTGGAAGACTGGAATTTGTCAGAGATGTTGGCGTCCCATCTGGCCTAGCTGCAGATGACAGAGCAGACGGACTGTGGCTCCGGGAGGAGATGGGGGACCGTTGTTCAGGAGTCAGTAAGGGCGTATCGGGGAGGTGGGTCGAAGTCTCTGATGAAGAGTCGTCTTCGTAACAATCTGTGGTTAAAACTGGGGGCTCCCTTTTAAAGAAAACCATTTTTAAGTTTTAAAACAAACATTTTGTTTTTCTCCTATCATTTACAATTCCAGAAGGATTAAGTCAAATCAGAGACACAATGAGGATACGAAAACAAAGAATTTCCGAGCAAATGTCGGACCTAAAAAATGATCATCTATCAAAGGAAAGACTCATACAAGCATTTCTGAACATAGAAATCCTACTTGCACACAAAAATTATATCTATCCAAAACATTCTTTCAGATCAGACTAAATAGTAAATACACAGAAGTATTAAAGCAAATCCATACAAAGACTTGGAATTCTTGATGAAAATAAACAAAATGGTAAAACGTGCCAAAAAGACAAAGCCTGCAAAATTTCAAAAGGAAACTATATTCTTCATTCTCCATTGATTGAGAACTGCAAACAAATTTGCAACAAACGTGATAATTTTTACTTCCAAGCTTAAATAATTTTTCCACAAAAATCTATATTACAATAAAAAACAAAAGGTTACCAGCAAATGTCTGTATCACACTCATTATAACTTGAAGCAGCGATATATTAAGGCACAAATCAAACCATGAACCATCCAATAGCAGTCGATCTTCCTGTAGTTTCAATTTGTGGGGCATATATCTCTACATTTCCATTACGAACTAAGTATACGACTACACAGTTGCCTGTACTAGTACTTTTGGTTCCTCCCGAGTAGAAAAAAATAAAACCTGGGAATGCAATTCCGGTGGTTGCCATGGAGAAATTATGTGACACTTTGCCCAAAGATTTCAAGGTTTCCAAACATGCTATGTGACAAAATCATTGCACATCCTTCCATAGTTAGGCAGTACAATATCTTACAACACAATGACCAGATAGGAACAAACAAATGTGTGTTGCAAAAACAACGTCTCAAGGAACACTTTCACTCACTTTACTAATTTAGGGGCAAAGATAAAACAGAAAAAGGAATCTCAAAGTCACTGAAAAATAGCAGAGAAATTCAGTAAGGAGAATAAATGCTACTCATTTATATATATTTAATCCACAGAACAAACAGACATAATAGTGGAAGAACTTCAATAACATTAATGAATTAAATGTTCAAAATATGGAAATGTTTTGAACCAGAAAAAGGAAACTCATAGTAACTGAAAACTAGCAGAGAAATTTAATTATCTGTGATGATTCTTATTTTCTCTTTGTGGTACAACCCTAGTTATCAGGAACACAAGGAGAATAAATGTTACTCAATTATTTTATTTAATCCACAGAACAAACAGACATAAAAGTGGGGGAACTTTAAACCATAAATGTATTAAATGTTGCAAATATGGCAATTATTGCAATGAATAATTAACAGACAAGGAGGGTTCTCTTGGGCCATGCCAGACAGCAGGACTATACGATTGAACGTTTGTACCATAATTAACATATGTGTCCAATTTTAAATGATTGACAACACACAACTAACCTTGAATGTACTATACAAATTAATTACAACATATATCAGGAGCTATTTTAACGATAGAAGATGTTATACTTGTGCTGAAGGCAAAAATGATAATATAATGACTTGTGCACACTTCACGATAAATTAAATTGGCCAGTTTATTTTAGCTGTCTGTTATGCAGAAGGCATCACCATTGTGTGCATGGACAATAATTAAAAGTACTTGTTAGCAAATCCTTGTATGCACTCATGTCTAAAATTTCTGTGGAAGGACCCCCATCACCCCCCACTCCTCTCATGGGTGTCAGTTTTCATTGACCTCAGGGCCAACATCCCCTCCTCTTTAATATCCTAGAACCTCCCTGCACTTTGATTCATACACTGGAGTTATACTACCAAGGCTCTACCAACAAAATAAGTTGCTTTATCCACAGTATCTCTAGTATCAGATGAACCAAACTTACAGATAGCATTTTCAGCTAAACAGTTGGATTGTTTTTGTCTTGTTATTGTAATTGTTGCATGTATTGACACCATAAATAAAAAATCCCCCTAAAACAGACCTATATATCCCAGAGTCCCAGAGGGTGACCCAATAAAATAAACAAAGTGAGATTTAAAACCAAACAGCAAAAAACAAAACATGTTACAACTTAAGAGTCTAATTACCTTCCAGTAGAAGCTACAATTCCCCCCCCCCCCCCAACACGCACAATTCCTCAAGTTGAGATAAGAAGAATCCTTAAAAAGTCCTTTTGGACATGTTGGTTTCAGAGTACACAACATTTAGTATCAACAAGCTGAGTGCACTGCAATATATTATGTCTAAAGATAGAAGAGGTTATATTTGCCAATGAAATGTCTGTAGGGGTGACCTAATAAATGTCCCATTAAACAGCGCGGAAGTATTTACACCGACAGGGATTAAAGCATACAAATGTTTGGAAAAGAAAAGGAAACCCAGATATTTCCAACAAAAAGCTATTCCTAATCTACCTGACACCTATAAAAGTTACAGATCAAATTTTGTCTAACTAGATATTACAAATTTATAGCAAACCAAATGAATGACCTTATAGCTTGAATTTTTGTTTCCTCAAAAAAAATGTTAAACTAGGCCTTTTGTTACCTACCTGAATATAAATTTACCTGAACTGATTTTTTTTAAATTTAAATTTGAATTTTCTCCTTCAACTTTATGAGCAACTATATCTATAGTTTCAAAATCAACCTTCTCCCCTCCTACTTGATTTATCATCCTAACTTGCAGCCATGATCTTCTGCTCCCTACTGTTGACTCTGAGCATGGATTTTAGTTGATCTCTGCAAAAAGGGATCACTCTGACTTTGTCAAAGTATTAAATATTCAAAATTTACCCTTTTTCTCCCCCCTTTCATTTTTCAAACCTTCTCAAACCTCAAGCCTTTTATTTTTTTTTACCTGACTCTTTACAATCTCACCATAAACATTATTTTTATTTTTTTATTTTGAAGGGTAGAAATATGAAGTCATCTTTTTTTCTGCTTGTATGAGTGTTAAATTTAATTCACAATGCCACAGAACACATGACACAGACATTCTGGAACCTAAAATGCTCAACAAATTCTGATAATGATCTCCACCGCATCCTGCTAAATTAAATAAAGAACAAATTTAAAATGGAATTTCTGATCATTTCCCTGACATCTCAAGAAGTGCAACGATTCTTTATAGTTTGGTAAAATTGTAAGAGAAAGCAGGTATAAGGTTAATTTATAAGATATTCAGAATATTGTAAAAATCACAAGCACGGAGAGGTGTAAGTACAATACCATAAGAGACTAAACTAAGTATTGACTGATGCTACCTGCTATTCTGAAGTCAAACATGTTGGAAGGGATAGAGTTCCTCAAATATTAAAGCATGCAGCCACACACCCAGGTGACTCGGGGTTGGAACTTGAGATATTGTGCACAGTTCTCATAAATTTCAAAACTACAGTGGATACTTTTATGTGACTAAAACACAGAAAAAAACAATAACCTATTGTTAAATTTTGTGCTAAAACAATACTGCAACTTTATATTTACAGCTGACCCTTTGAAACATGTCAAGTATCGATGTAAAGCAATGTTTTCAGATCATTGTGGGAAATGATTGAGGTGTATGTGGGGGAGAGGGAAGGGGTCAGGAGAGGAAATTTCTGCTCCCTTCCCATTCGAATCCATAATACAAAATGAGATAGCACTAAGTTGAAATTAAGGCATACTAACTATTACTTCATACGAATTGGACACAGGTCACCTCTCCCAGGCTAAACATCAGTAATGGTTACAGCCACCATCCCCTCACCCTCCCCCTCCCCCCTCCCCCTCCCATTTCAATACTCCTTGATGCACCATCACTGACTCCTATTACTTAAAGTGACAAAGTACATAGGTTTACGTCACTGTAGATCTGTAGCATATTTTCAGCATACCAAGTTAGAGTATCTTTCAGTCAGTTATAGTATCATGTAGTATTATGGTCCGCACCAAACTATGGGACCCAACCCTACAGCAGGTCATGAAAACATTTTGGTGCAGTGCTAGGCGCAACTTTCTACAGTTTTCAGAGCTTGCCGAAGGAGATGGATTAATTTGTAGTTTCTTAACATCAAATGCATAGTCACTGCTAGCTTTGATGCTATTTGAGCATCAGTTCGAAGGGTGGATGGGGATGGTGGTGGATGGTGTCATGGCTCGCCCTCATGGAAGATCCTGGGTCATAGGGCCTAAACGTTTGCAGACCTATGCTGTATTACGCTTGTTGTGTTACACAGAGAAAAAAAAGTAACTGCATACACATACCACTGGAGAAATAGAAATATTAAATTGGCAAAAGATGAAAGCAATATAAGTTCCAGAATATGTTATGACAAGTCTATGAAATATATGAGGTAAATGTCACAAAGAACTTATCCCCTAGGGTATTTATACTGATATAATGGTATATGTAGCCCATGGATAAATTAATTAGGTCTACCATACATCATGTATAAATAACTACAACCCAGAATAGGCTGCCACAGACAATAAAGTGCCTTTAAATTATAATAGAGCAAACCTAATGTTGAAAATGTCATGTCATCTATTTATTGCTACGATCAATGCAGAATGTTTAAATGGCAAGCTGACATTAAGTGTACTAGGAAATATGCTTATACTACTAGTTGCCTGAATTGGGTCATACGTGAGTTGTAATTCTAGGTACGTGACATTTCAATATGTCAGCCTTTTCTAATATGTTTTACAGCCACTAAGAACATGTTTCTACAGAGAATTTTTAAATCTCACACCCCCCCCCCCCTCCTCCCACATCTCCTTTTGTTGTATGTAGTTTAAAGTTTACACTGTTGTTGAAGAAGCCAAGTAGCATGCTTACGGTTGATAATTCTACTGCAGGTGCAGATCATGGGATGGGTGGGGGGGGGGGGGAGAGGAGTGAGGGGACAAAATTGATAGTTGTGTTCAAATCCTTATCCTAATTAATGTAATTAAAGGAAAATAGCCTAACCATGTGACAAAACCATATCCATCCAATGATATATGCATATGTGTCAATAACATATGCATATATGCTACGTTTTAGGGTTATGTATAGATAGTATTTTTGATACATATGTAAAATCATATTAAAGCAAGATACCTTTAGAGATCAGGTTTCTCCTATGACTGCATGGCCTATGAATTTTCAATCAATTACAACATGAAAAAAACAACATAAACATTAAAAGACACATATATAACGCACAGGCTGTTGGGAAATTTTCTATAATGTCCAATTATTAAAAGTCCCACTATGATACAGTTTTATTATACCTATGCTAGTGAAGCTTCAGTTAAATACAATGGAGAAAACATTAATTTCCTACATTTTTAAAAAGTGTAATTCTGTTTGTCATATGTGACAAATATACCTAATATGACAAAAGAAATTCATGATGTAATGTCAAAAATGTTAAGCCACTATAAAACGAGTAAATGTAAACTTTTGCGATATAAAATGATAAAAGACTTATATTACAGAAGACTGAATACATTGTGTTTAACAAATCAAACGTATAAATTTACTCCCACCTTCTGCTACCAACATTAAGCACAATCTTCTATCCTCTCTCTACGTTCATCAAAAAACACACATTGGAAGTTAATGGACCATGAAATATCCTACCAAAAAACTAATTAATTCTTACCTGACATGGTGATATATTTAACAAACACTACGACTAACGGAAATTCCTACCGCAAAATGTCCAACCAAACAGTTTATCGAAAGCTTCTGTTATTGACATGGAACTATTACGGAAACATTCCCACAGACGAACAGACCTTCACTAATGAAGTCTGTAAAAGGTTTGCTCTGAAAACGAAATTGACATTTGAATCTGATGGATGGAGAGAGGCAAGAGGACGACGACGACGACTCAGTTAACTCAATAGAGGGCAGCTTTACTTTAAATGAAGAAGTAAAACATGCGACGAGATGGAGATTCAAAGTTGTTGGCAGAATCGTGTTAAAAAAACAGAATCCGAGAGCTATATTTTTCCACAAGGAGATAATTTTATAGAACTGGAAGACCTTGAAAGGGGAACAGAAGAGGCCCCCGATACAAATGACCGATCAGTTACAAAAAACGTAAACACAGAGTGGGCGGGCAAAGGAAAAAACACCCCCAGAAGATAGGTATCATTTCCTGGTTGTGATAAATGGCAACAATTTTAGTACTTCTCAAAAGGAAAACAAGGAATAATGTCAGAAGAAGTTAAGGTTTAATATAAGTGACGTTAAAGGCACAGTTTAAGTCAAATTAGAGACAGATAAACGACTATACTTATGGCAAAATATGACTTTAATCCTCTTTGCTTTCAGGGGACAGGGGGTTGAAAATGTAAGTTTAGTAAACAGTCTGTAAGATAAGATGAGTAGGGATTCAAGATATGGTGGGACCATTCATAATTAATGGGGTGGAATTCGGGGGCAATGATGGGTGATTGATATGTTATTCCAAAGATAATTCACAATATCCATTAAAACAGACATGTACTTGGTTCAATATATAGTGTGGTACACTAGAAAACTAGGACAAGTTAACATGGCCACCTTTTGGTTAAAATATTTCTCCTTTGCAACCTTTTGCAACTGACCCTCCCTCCATACTGAATGGAATTCATTGAATTTAACAACACAAATGGGAAATAAGTTTTCAAGCTTTTTTAATCATCAAGTAACTAAGGTAACACATGATCTTCAGCTGGCAAGTTTAAGCCACTTAAATCCAGTATTGATATATTACTTTCATCGTTTCAGTATATTAATCTGAATCAAACACGATTTCTTATTTTAAAGAAAATCTTTTGTGCTAACTTTGGTAAATTTTGGATACTAATACCCATAACAATACTAAACTAGTCAAAGTTCCATTTCAAAATCAGTTACAATAGTTCCCAAATGTTGAAAAATTCAATGTCATTTACACATGAAATAAAAATCTATATTGCAAGTATATTTTGGTGCTGCCTGCTGTTAAAATACTGAATTGAATCATTAGGTCAGTCGGTAAAATTACTGGAAAAGGATGATTAATAAGAACATACAGCAATTCATAATAGTTCTGTTTGTAGCTAACTCCCATATTCCTTAAAGCATATTCATAGCTTGAATGTACTAAACAGCCAGTTGGGACAGTTTTCTAATGCTAATACCTCTCTAAACTGTCCTCCCATATCATGCTTCAAAGCACTCGTATTGACAGTATGAACAGTTCCTAACCTTTATCTGATAGAAACATGATATTCATACTGCATATACTGACAGTACGAGTGCTCTGAAGCAGGACATGAAAGTACAGTACAGAAAAAATGGTCTCAACTGGGTGGTACTACCAACGATAAATGACTTCATGATAAATGTGTAGGACTTGAATTCATACTTATTAGACATTCATGTTTATTAAATAAGTCTCAAACAAAGATATTTTGCAAATCTATGCGTTTACTCATAAAATTGTTCAAAATAGGTTAAAAACTGGTGTGATCTTTTGGGTTACTTTCCACGATTTTACTTAATTTCTTTTTTTCATCATTAAGAGGACCAACATCAAATGATTCAGAAAACAGCAAAAGATAATAAACAGGCGACTGAAATATCAAGTAATTCCATTTCGACGAATTTAGCAGAAGACCATGGTGCACTCTATATCAACTAGAAAGTAGACTGATTGTATAATACTTCTATATATAGTTGTGGGTTCACAAGTTCGATTTTAGGAGATTTAAGGAGAGCCATTAAAAGTGAACTAGCACACTAGGTTAGCTTGTTAGATTTTGACATTTAATAGTCAACATACCAGTATAGTCTCCACATGTCATTAGACATAGCAGCTGGGAGGCTTTGTATAAATAAAAACAAAAAACAAATCAAAAACATTATTTTTCTAATAAATACTCAGTCTTGTTATGGTGTTTCATTTGCTTGCGATAAAGAGAAACGGCACTGTTCAGACATAAGACTGTTTGCATCTCTGTTCAGATATTGCATAAATTGTTACAAGAAGGGGAATATCTAGCACATAAACAGATAGCATTTTTTGGGGGCCAAATATAGGCCTTTCTCTTGAAAGGTCTTTTCCTATTGTCTACAATTTACATAGATACTACAACAGAGGTTCCACTAAAAGAAAACGGAAAAAAAAACAGTGATCGAAGAGACAGAGGGTTGAGAGATATTATCAGATCAAGCTAGGCTAAAGTGGATAATGGGTTGCTGTATTAGTGAGGAGACATGTAAGTTACAGATTCAGGAATTTTAGAAATAATATGGCTTGTAAAATAATTGTAATGTATGATACGTGCTAGGATTTTTCACCGAATAATAAAAATTTACATGACATCTCTGTTCTCGTAGTTAAAACTCAAATCCACTTGCACAGTAAACACTTTCTAAACAAACTGGCAAAATTGCTTTCTGTATGTTAACGGAAGTATTTTCATCTGTGTTTAATTAAAAGGTAACATAGTTGGTATGAATATGACAAAGAATTTGAACACACTGACCTGGGAGCTGCTAGAGTAGCAGCTCCCTGCACTGACTACAATGTGACAGGTTTGCACAATAAAACAAAAGTCTGGGTTTGACTACTGAACTGTTAATCTGTAAACTAAGAAATAAATAAATACAGAAGTACACTCAAACATCATGTATAACCTAATGCAGAAACCATTAAATGTATTTCATGACTTCAAATTACCCCCTGTTTCTCAGCTGGACTTTATAAACTACAGAAAAAAATTTATCATATTTCAACTTTAGGGTTTAATAAAGGTTGGGAGATATACATCCACTTTAAGAAATTTTTACTAAAACTTTTACAACTTTATTTGTAAAGTCCTCTTCCTCAATGCTTCCTGTCTGCTCCAAACCATTCCCTCGCTTAACCATGTAATAGCTTTACCGTCTTCTTTACACTATCACTTGCAATGTGGTAATAGTTTCTATGGATGACAACTGCAATTCCAATTTCAATATTTACAATCTAGTCCACTGTCTACTAAATATCTCACTGTGCTTCCCTCCAGATTAACCTGTCCTTTAAGCCTGATTCAAGCGTTTATAAAGTCTCTCCCCTCTCCCCCACCCTCCATTTGCCCTGCAAACCCTGCCATTAGATCTATCGATGACCTAATAATTTACAGAACACCATTTGATGTCTAAAGTTTTAACATTTTCTGGTGGAGAAAAACACTCGTACATGCGATTCACCATCCTCCCTACGGCCACACCGCCTCCGTTATTAAAATCCTGGAACCCTCCAAGCTACATATATGTTGATGCAGCTGCACGGTTCCTTTTCAGTTCAACAAGTTTACAATCCCTAGTCCTTTTCCTGATGGGTGAACGGTCCACACAGCTTGTTGCATCGCACGTGTATGACTAATAACTGATATTTCCAAAAAATTAATCACTTTGGTGGAAAACTTAGGATGGTTAACTCGTTGCTCAATCACAACAACAGTCATTTAACCACACAAAAAATCTATATATATATTAACAGAGTAAAGATTTCCTCACAATTCCTTTTTTATCATAATGTTTATTTATGGTTACTTTGTGTGTTTCTCCCCTGCTTACTTAAATTAACCCTTCACATACATGAATAATGAAGCGTCTCTATGTAAATCACAAGGTAGGAAAAATGTGTAGAAAATAATGGAAGATAATCATAAGAAACTCTTCGGACATGACCTAATTAACAAAACAGGCAAATCAAGCCACAAGCTCACTCCAAGTTGCAGAAAATAACTCTCAAGAAAAAGACTCGATGCAGAAAGTGCAAAGAAAACAAAACACCACAAACGGAACATTAAAAAGGAGGAAAAATGTATCAAGTTAATGAAATCTCATAGAAAAGTCAAAATATTCAGACACAAACAGAAATTGGTTAGAAAATGTTTTTCTCCCCTCAAAAACAAAACAACTGTCTCGAAATGACAACGATGCAGAGACTTCAAGCAAAAAAAGAAAGGAAAAAAAAAGACCAGAGGCAAAAACAAACTATCCCTCTACAAATCACAGCATTTTTATGAGTTCACACAAAACTTTGAACGAAAGTACACGACAGAACTAGCTTTTTCATGACAGCAGAACAAATCTCTGAGAGAATCGTCAACGGCAATGCTATTGTTTAACATTCATAAGAAAGGCAAACGACTGCAAACTAGCAAACAGCAGAGAATTATTGAAAACCCAATGGATTTAGAACCAAAATGTATATGAAAATCTATTCTTTTCTCTTTTCTTGTGGGGGGGGGGGGTTAAGGACATGGCTTGCAATTAGTTTTGTGTTAATAAGCAAAGAAAAGTTGACATATATATCGTAGAAAACAGAATAATAAATTCAAAATTAAACATTTGAGTGGTAGATCATGTTAAAACAAGCCACACATCTTGGAACCTAAACAGGTTAATGTGGTTGGGGGCATGCGGTAGTTGAAGGAAACATATCCATGTGATATTCTGTTTCTTTCTTCAATATTAATTAAAGCAGCAATGCAATTAACATGCAATTGTTTCTTTTTTTTTGAATTACACATGATTAATTTATCCATTTTATTCATGCAATTGCTTATGAGTGGTGATCAAACGTGTAGCCCTTTTAAACCATTGACATATATATTATCTTAGTTCAATGATGCAAAAACAAACTTGATTAAACTTTCATGCAATATCATTTGGTACAATTAAGTATGAGTATTTTTGACAGGAATATAGGTTGGTTTTTAAACCAAGGAAGGAGGTGGGTGAGTCATGTAAGGAGGAGAAGGGTAGGGGTAAGAGAGGACTAGAGCAATGGGGGGGGGGAGGTCAATGAATGGTTCGACAAACGAGTTGCCCCTGAATGTGACAGGAATCCTGTCAAGCTTTTCATCCTCCTGTAAACAAAAGTACATTCTACTGCTGAAGATATATTACATTGACTAGGGGCTGACATGTAATCAGCATGCTAACCTGGTCTCATGTATGACTGGTAGTGACTTGCTTGGCATGAGGTCACGATAATGTGATGATCATAAGAACATTCGTAAAGATTATGCAGGGTTATGGGGGAGAATAGATCGAGAGAAGAGGAGAGAAGGGGGCTTGTGAGAGGGATTAAGTAGTTGGTTAATTCCTACCTGCTGTAGTCCCTATAGGGTTCCCTGTAGGGATCAACGTAAGGCTCTGGGTGGTACTCTCCTCCTGACGAGATGTCCTCCTCTAATCCATCGATGGGGCTTAAAGACCTCGGACTGAGGTCCTCCACCCTCTCCAGGAGTGACTGGTGTTGTTGGTGATTCATGTCACCTCGATGTACCATCCTGAGAATGGGATTTAAGACAAAGATAGATTAAACTTAATCACTATTTAAAGGTATAATCTATAACAAAAGCAGCAAGAACAGAGACAGTATAGTAAACACACATGGTGATACTGTACATACAACTTCTCTTGCCGTATATTCCAACTCGCACATTTCGTTCCTCCAATAAACTGTACCTAACTGTTCCTAAACCACGCTTGAAGACCTATTGGTTACAGAAGCTTTGAATAATCTGGCTCTTATCTATGGAACAAGTTACCAGATCACATTCAAACAATGCCCTAAACTTTCAAAAGTTTACTTAAGACCCATTTTTTCACTTGTTCTTTTGTAAATTAATTTACTTTCTTTGTAAAGCGCCTTGAGCAGTGACTAATTTTGTCTACTGATTTGGCGCTATATTAGTCTCATTTATTATACTATTATTATTATACAGTTGTCATAATTATCTACAACAAACATGCAATGTGTTTGTGCATCAAATTGTCATCATTTTGCTTCTATTATTAACTTGATATCAAAACTAGATCAAAGACAGATTTTCAAAGCACTAAAGGCCCGGTCACACTACAGCGATATTTTATCGGAATACGGTCCGATTTTTCCGTTTTTTAGGCCGTAGAGTGAGGTTTGTGGTAGTGAATGAAATGAATGCAGTGGAATATTCGATACCTACTCCAAATCTGAGGGGTTCTGGAACGGACTACTATCTGAAGTGACGTCACATCGAAAAACGATAAAAATCGGAAGAGAAATCGGATAGCTCTCCGATAAAAGGAAACGGAGTCAATATCAAAAGTTAGGAGAGGGCTATTCCACATTGGAATGGCTCAACATATAACAAATAAGGTCCTTTATCACTGTGGCTAGAAGACCCGAACGAAAAACTGGCTGTTTCGATTCCTCCGGGTAAATCGGATAGTATTCCGATAAAATATCGGTATAGTGTGACCGGGCCTTAAGAGTGTTCTACTGAACCAAAAGCTAAAAACTGAAGCATCAAGATGATTAAAAAACGTAACTTTGATATGCCCACTTACCCATGTGAATTAGGAGTTCTCTGTAAGAGAGGTGCGTGGACCGAGTTGACGGGGGAAAACCCAGGTGAATGGGGAGAGGAGACTTGCAGGGCGTTTCGAGGGTTGCCCCTTCTATTACGAAAAGACCCATGAGGAGAAAAGTTGTAAGGAGAGGTACTTCTTGGGGTAGGTTGATAATTGTTGAGAGAGTTTGCTGGTGAAAGCTTGCGGTGGTTGTTGGGTGAAACGGTGATGTTCTGTGATTGGTATGGAGGTATGGGGTACTTCTGTGGGGAGTATGGAGTGTCGCTCTGATGCGGCGTAGACTGTCGTCTGTTGTGATAGATGTTCAATACCGTACCAAACAGTGAATGACTTCTCTGTAAAAACAAAGAAATCAAATTACAGGTAACAATGAAACATATAAATAAAATAAATACACATATATATGCCGAATGTTTCACTGATTGACTGATTGACTGACCTACTGAGGGAGTGACTGATTGATCCATTGATTGATTCATGCATTGATTGATTTCATTATTCATGGCAGCTTTATGCACTTGAGCAACGACTGCTCCCAGAAATGTTACCAAACCTGAGTATTACTCACTGAGATTGGTAAAGACTCATGCTGTGCCATCAATTGCTTTAGACAAAGAAATGTAAATCCACTTCTAAAAATTATACAGCATCCTACCTTCAACACAGTGTCTTAGTACACTTACCCTGTGGTTATGTCCTATGCAGCCTGGCTGCAGGATGCAACAAGCCCCTCAGCTTCCTACCTTCAACACAGTGTCTTAGTACACTTACCCTGTGGTTATGTCCTATGCGGCCTGGCTGCGGGATGCTGCAAGCCCCTCAGCATCCTACCTTCAACACAGTGTCTTAGTACACTTACCCTGTGGTTATGTCCTATGCGGCCTGGCTGCGGGATGCTGCAAGCCTCTCAGCATCCTACCTTCAACACAGTGTCTTAGTACACTTACCCTGTGGTTATGTCCTATGCGGCCTGGCTGCGGGATGCTGCAAGCCTCTCAGCATCCTACCTTCAACACTGTGTCTTAGTACACTTACCCTGTGGTTATGTCCTATGCGGCCTGGCTGCGGGATGCTGCAAGCCTCTCAGCATTCTACCTTCAACACAGTGTCTTAGTACACTTACCCTGTGGTTATGTCCTATGCGGCCTGGCTGCGGGATGCTGCAAGCCTCTCAGCATCCTACCTTCAACACAGTGTCTTAGTTCACTTACTCTGTGGTTATGTCCTATGCAGGCTGGCTGCATGATGCAGCAAGCCCCTCAGCTTCCTACCTTCAACACTGTGTCTTAGTACACTTACCCTGTGGTTATGTCCTATGCAGCCTGGCTGCAGGATGCTGTAAGCCCCTCAGCATCCTACCTTCAACACTGTGTCTTAGTACACTTACCCTATGGTTATGTCCTATGCAGCCTGGCTGCAGGATACTGCAAGCCCCACAGAATCCTACCTTCAACACAGTGTCTTAGTACACTTACCCTGTGGTTAGGTTCTTCTTGTTCAAACAGTTCATTCTCATCCATTCCTTCAAGGTTACCAGAGATAGCTCTTTTGATCTGTGGTCCCATGTCATGAAGTGTTCTAAGACCAGCCTGAAAGATCAGAAAAGATTATCTTATTTATCAGTCAATCCTCTCATTAAACTACAAACATCACCTAGTCTGAGCTCCAAAAAACTTGATGATTTCTTGAAGCTTTCCTTGGAAATACACAATATTGTCGAAGGATGAAATCTTCCAGTAGGCAGATGATAATTATGTTTTATACAACAACAAAAATGATACGAAGATGCTAGGCTTAGCAATCAATCGCTACTTAACTGCTCGTCCACGAAGCAGCTCTATCTAATATCCGTTTTGTATTTGACCTTTGGAAGAAAATAAGTATTTATAAAAGAAAGACAAAGACCTCTACTTGACGACGGTCTTACCTGAAGAGCAAACGAGGCATTTGTCTGACCCTGACGTTCTCTTTTCCTTTGTTTAAACCGACGGAAGTAATCTTGAATCAAGTACGTTGCATAGAACTTGCCCACCGTCACATCATCATTATCTAGAGGATGAAAATACAATATCATTTTGATTAGCTTTTTGCTGACAGGCATGAATTGGGTGAAACTGTCATTTTCAAATAAGACAAGCCTTGGTTTTTTTATATGAGGTTACAATAGAGACTTCAACATAATGCTTTCACACTAAATACGTGACTTGAAGCCAACATAGATTGTCGAATCATTGTTGTAATTAGAACTGTTTTGTAATGTTAACAGAGATTAATCAAGGACCATTATTCAATTTTATTTAATTGGGGTCCCTTTTGAGAAGAATCAATCTCATAACTCTAAGAATATATCTATCCATATATTTTTAAATAAAATATTTGCATGATTAATTATATATCCGGTAAAGATCAAATTAGAACTGGTTCCAATCTTTGACAAATAATTAATCAGATTAGCTTAACCATCATCAGCCAACAATCAAACCAGAGTTCATGTTCCTCGGCTTCACCACATCTTGTCTAAAAAGTATAATAGTCATTTATCTTGTTTCATGGTTTGTTGACATACATGGGAGCCTCGTCTAGAAAGGTTCGAAGAACTTGTCCAACCGAGAGAGGGATATATTCCATTTTATTTTTATTTTTTAATTCAAAAATATGTATATATTTTTTGCTCAAACTTGGCAACAAAAACCTACAATTATACTGACACATTACAATTGACATAAATATTTTAGGCAGTTAAATATGATAATTAATGATGGATAAGAGAGTATGACACAAACAATAATTAAAACTAAGTTAGTAGAAAAATGGATGTGACAATGTTGAGAAGGATTCCATTATAAGTGAAAAGGAACAGGTGTTTCAATTAGTCGGAGAAGTAAATACTGACCTCCTGGAGGAGGCACGACCTGATCTAGTAGCTTGGGACTGGTTCTCTTCCAGATCTTCTTGATAACTGTTCGTAGTTCATCATTGGCTTGATCTATATTGCCTGTGGAACAACCAGAAACAAGGGAACTTTAAATAACATAAGGAGTGTTAGCTCAGTGGTTAACGTCGGTGCCTTTCAATCATAAGGTCCCGAGTTCGAGTCACTCCAAGATTAATGTATGTCGTCCAGGTACAGAGTTGTTGACAATTGACAATTCATAATCATGGACGTTAAATATGAATCTAAGAGACTGACTTCGGTCAGCTTGCGGCTTTGATAAGCCAATGATGGCATCTTCGCAAGTTCCTGCTTGCAGGAGGATCTAAATCTAAATACATACATACATACAACATCGTAAATTAAAAGAATCAAATTTGATATTTTTTTGCTATCGATTCGGATAGTTCAGGTTTTGCTGTAAAATGAATTCAGCATTAGAGTGCAATTCCCCTGCATTGCCAATAATCACATTTAATATATCCATCCAAAAGAAACTCACCTTCTGTTTTGATTCTTAGCGATGTCCTAATGAGGGCAAATAACGTTGCATTGAACATCACGGTACCGTCGCTATTCAAAGGCATGTTCATGGAGACAAGTTTCTGTAGATAACATCAAATTATGGAAAATGGTTACACACAGTGAGTTGTGATAGTTGCATTTTAAAAGTAACAAACGACATTCCTGAGTTATTCCATGAAAATCTGTACAGTATTGATATCAATAAAACTGAATAACATTAATTGTCTTTGCTCACGATGTATTTATGTGACAGGAGACACCAAAGAAAGATTACAACCAGCACACTGTAACAACAATTTGTACATATTACAGACTGTAACGCACTATCCAAAGCATTATTCCCTTCCCTCCCTCACTTCCCTATCTCCCCTTCCTTCCTTCCTTCCTCCCTACCTCTCTCCCCCCCTCCTCTGTTCCTCCTTCCCTATCTCGTCTGATTAGTCACAACTTCAATATCAGATGCATGAAGGTAACTCAGTGGCTGAAACTGAAAGAGGTAAAATGTTATTTCTACTTACCTTACAAGCAATTCTATGAGGACACAACTTTCCAAAGCCTAATGGGGGTGATATATTACGTAATAGCGTAACAACGTCCAGATGCTTGATTCGACCCCTGAAAATGAGAATATAAAAGTTATGTTAAATATTACAACATGCAGGTAATGTCTCATATTATATATAAAGAAAAATATAAGAAAATAATCAAGCAGCTTCTTGGGATAACTTTTGTCCATGCTTATACAGTTATCTAAAAATCCCACATCAAGTATAGGTCATTTTAGTTTGTTTGGTCAACAACCATTTCAACTAATGAATTTACTTTGGACATTTTTCCATTTGCTTCTTAGTATGGAAAGTTTCTGGATGCCACTCAATGTCCAGGTATGAATCAAATACAATGATTGCTCATTCATTAAAATTCAGTTTGGGTGAAGAAATTTAGGAGGTAGTCTTACTGTGAGCAAATTTGATTTACTGAGTATACACTTGGTGGGTATGGAAAAATGACAACCAAAAAATTCAAAAGTTGCTTTAAATTTAAAAAAATAAGGCAAAAGAAAGAGACAGGCATGTCTCTTCTAGTCTCATTGTAAAGAAAATAATTTTCTTTTAAGGAATGGAAATATAAATAAACCAGTCATAAATCAGTTTCTCACACAAATGTCCACAAAGCTGGTTACAAGTATAAAATGGAGGGTTTCTTGGACATTTCTGTGGGTTATATTCATCCAAACAGTCCAACGTGAAAAATGTTGAAACAGAATTGGTGAATCCAAAGTGATGAAAAGATGTAAGATGAGGAGGATTGATGAAGATTATCACAAGAGAATGGCAATTATGGAAGGGAGATGGCCATACACATACACAAAGAATTGCCAGATGCTAGAGTGAGGTAAATATGGTATTGCATAAGGTTATTTGAGGTGAGTGAGTATGCACTGTGAATTGGCACTGAAGTCATTACTTATCAGGGGTTTGTCTCAAAGTAAAAGTAATAGATGAACAGCAGGCAAATTATTAGAGGTACAGAATAATTTCTTACGTTGCCTCTGGATCAAATTCAGCCCACTGACGTACAAACTCTTCTAGATGATGGGGTCCTAGAATGGACCAATCTCTCGTAAGATAATCAAAGTTATCCATAATGACAGCAACAAACAGATTTATGATCTGATGATGAAAAACACCAAAAAAAAAACATGGAAGATGACAATGAACTTTCATCCAAAACATATAACTGAAAGTTACACAACCAATTGAGAAACAGTGGTTTGCAAGAACCATTAGTCAAACTGAAATCAAAATTGTAATGATATGCTGGATGTAAAAAGTCAATCGATTGGACAAAGAGCTGATTAAACTATAAATTAATA
>JAIPMN010006854.1:0-18681 GCA_020650975.1 Apostichopus californicus
ATATATAAATGAAAACGTAATGAGAAGGAAAATCCAGAACAGTGAAAAAACTTCCAGCCTCCACCGGGATTCGAACCCGGGCCTCCCGCTTTGTACGCGGACACCGTACATATATATATATATTAGTGTTTGCACAGTGTATAAGGGTACCCGGGTACACGCCCGACGCGATACTACCTGGTTCCTAATTTATTACCCGAATCCTAAGCAAAGTGTGATTTTTTTTTTTTTTGCAAACCGATGTTTAGGCAAGATTTTCCCATTGACTTAGTGTGGTGTTAGGCTACCAAGTGGTCGAAGATAACAGCAATAACGAAGGTATCCACCCAACGCGTTACTACCGGGTTCCTAATTTATTACCCGAATCCTACGCAAAGTGTGATTTTTTTTTTTTTTGCAAACCCATGGTTAGGCAGATTTCCCATTGACTTAGTGTGGTGTTAGGCTACCATGTGGTCGAAGATAACAGCAATAATGAAAGTATTCCATGGATATCTTATAACTGCATCACAATTTCAGCTAATGAACAGATGGCTAGTCTAGATTACCCCCATTGACTTAGTGTGGTGTTAGGCAACCATGTGGTCGAACGTAACAGCAATAATGAAAGTATTCCATGGATATCTTATAACTGCGTCACAATTTCAGTGAATAAACAGATGGTTAGGCTTAGCTAGATTTCTCATTGACTTAGTGTGTTGTGCCACTAATGCAGGTGTGATACGATTTCTTCCGACCGGGGGATCGGTGCTATCTTGTCTAAGTTCTTCAGATCGGTGGTCTTTAGCAGATGGAGTTGCAGCGGGCGCATATGTAGTCTGCATAGTCGTACCACGTCGATCATGCTGGCCATCAGCCCCAGGGCTCGGAGCCACATCCCTGTCGATGACTCTTGTCGTGATAGAATTTGGGCTTACATTAGGTCATTCTGACTGCCTCGATCCTCTGTTCTGAAGGACTGGTTATCCCTTTCGTAAAATCTAGTACTGCCCCCAGGAACAGAATCGTCTGTGTCGAGGTCAGCTGTGACTTTGTTTCGTTAACTATCCAACCCAGTACCTTAACAATGTGCCTCGGCTAGAGGCCCGCGGCTTACAAGGTATTCATAACATTGGCCTAAAAAAAAGCCACCCCACACAAAGTGTAGAAAACCAGGGACGAAACCTGGAGAGAAATACTCAAGGAAACAAAAGAGGCAAAAAGGGAACAAAATAAACAAGAGAAAAGTGATCTATCGCAAGTAGCGTGTGTGTAGGAAAAAGGCGGGAAAAACTTGCGTAACTAAGGTAAACAATTCGCGGAACTGCTACCTGCACTAGTGTTTGCACAGAAAACACGGAGCGAACGCCGCTCCACCAAAACAGCCTTAAAAACCCTTCTAATATTAAGAACAAAACTACTTATCGGGCTGCAAACTACTTCAAAACTCCTCCAAAACAGTGGATGGGAAAAACTCTGATCCTAGGAAAACCATAAGTGGACGAAATCCGATGGAAAAAAATCCGCTCGAAAATAACGATCTAGACACTTTGGATGGAAGAATGAGAAGGGCTGTGAACGGAGGAGCCGGTCGTAGAGGGTGCACAGTGTTATAAAGGTTACCAGGACATTCTAGGCACGGTAGAATGAGGGTGCTAAGTTTGTGGGGAGACAGGTAAGCGAGGAACGTAGTATATATTAAAACAATAGTGCATGTGTGAGCCGAATTTCAAATTGTGGACTATAAGTTCAAATTCAATTCAATTCGATTTCATGGCCTCTGGTTTGTTTACAAACTCTGCATCATTTGTTTACACGTAGAATTATAATTTACTTTTTATAATCCTTTTGCTAAGGGAATAAAATCTGCAGAAATAAGATACTGAACATCCTCATAATACTTAATGTGATTGTAGATAATAGAGGCAACTGTCAGTGTTGCAAGAGACAATTTAGGCTGCCATAACAGACACATACAGTATGTATCAATAAGTACGTCTTTATAATGGAATGCAATATGAAGGCTTATGCAGATATTTGATGGGATCTTGATAGTATCAAGCTCTTATTTAAATGTGTGCAAGCAGATTTAAATTACATTCAGTGCCTGTGTATAAATATACAGCTTTAATTCATCACTACATAGTACTGTAGAGTGTAGACATATATAAAGCAATTAACACTGTATTTGCATTGCAGCTGCTTTTTTTAATTAAGTTTCATCCAAATAAAACTATAATCAAAAATGCACTTGAGAACACTCATGATATACATCATGCAAGGATGGTAGAATAAAGGTGTTAGTATAGTGATGAGGTAGGGTTAGGGGATGGGGAGGTTATTACTTATTAGAACTGAATTTGTATATTTGTTAACAAGTCAAAATACTGTTTAGGGGTAAATTTATTTACTGCATCAAACAGTATATGGGTCCATACTGTATGTTAAATCTGTAATTGTACAGCTACTGATGAAATAATAACCTTATTCCAGTTCTGCTATATGCAACCTATACATTTTAATTGATCTGGGAAGTTTCATTGTCAATTTAGTGACTTACTGTATATAGAAGATGGAGACAGCTTAATGAAATGAAATAGAATGCTTATTAAACTTAAGAGATAATTGGCAATTATATAAACTTGACAAGATACATTATAGGCTTCTCATGATGAACAAAATCTGATAAAATGGTCATATCATGCACACTGAGCGCTCCCCCCACCTCTCCCACTCCAACACTTCCCCCTCCTACGAGAAAAGTATGATGTCTTCAATTGTCTCAAACATGCCTTTCTTCAAACTTTTGGACTTATTTGACAGATAATGCTAATACACAGTTCTTGTTAAATAATGGCTATATTATCTGTCTGACTAATGTACCATGTGTCAGATTTTTTTTTCTTTTTTAGAAAAAATATCATTCTGTATAAAAGACAAAATTAAACTTTCCCCAAGGGTCCATCGAATTATCCAAATTTTACACAAAGATGAAGCTTTTAGTCAAATACTGTATAAACTAAGCTGAAAATATTCTTTTCAAACTGAAATTTGATTTTCAAGTGGTTTGCTAAAAAGCTTTGTAAGTGTCTCCAAACATTTCTGTATCCTGTGGGATTAATACTCCAAAATGCAAACGAATTGACAAATGACATTTACAGTTACTCTCAGTAAAAGTGTTCTAGCATCCTGTCTCACATTATAACTCTGCAAAACATTTAAGAGGAGACTTTAAAGTAGCATAAAGTAGTCTGGAACTAAAAGAAATTCCAGTTAACCAATCAAAACCACAGTATTGAATAAAATGATCTATTTTATTCTGACTTTGGTCTTTATCATGTTTGGACATCTAAAACTGACATCTGTAGTCTTGGACTATATCCTCAGGGGAACAAATAATCTTTACAAAGAACCAGAATGCAAAAATGCATAGTGGTTTCAATGATGTAACATGAGCAGTTTTCTTCATGAATCTGACAAAATGAATAGGGAGGGTGTACAACATACTCAATCTTAGTAAAGCAGTGTGATGTGCCAAAGTGCCAAACAATAAATTCACAATGACACAGGCTGTCCTGAAATCACCACTGATCTCAACAACAGGCTTCTTGTACTTAATATTGATAGATATATCAACATGCTATATGATATTTGTCCTTGTTGAAATATTGTGTAAGAAACATGGTTTTCACAATTTGACCCCTGCTGAACTCAAACGACCATAGACCTCTGCCCACAACATGTACCAAACATGCAATTTGTCCAAGCTTCCCTTGTGATATTATGTTTAGGAAGGTGTGTTAGTGTAGAGAGATAGGTAAGAGGGGAGTGAATTTAACGATTGGCATTTGTTGACTTCAAATGACCTTTTTGACCTCCTTTGACCTCCACGAAAATCAATAGGCTTCTTTTACTCAATGTTATACACCTTCATACCAAGTATGAGATCTGCCCTAGCTTCCATTTGAGATATCATGTTTACAAGGTTTTCAACATTTGACCCCTGGTGACCTCAAACGACCTTTGACCTCCACTAAAACTATAAGTTTCTAAAACTATAAGTCTTCTAAAACTATAAGTCTTCAATGTGGTTCATATACATATTGAATATGAGATCTGCCCAAGCCTGCCTTCTTGAGATATCATGTTTACAAGGTTTGCAAATTTTTTACCCTTGGTGACCCCTGGTAACTCCAAATGACCTTTGACCTCAAAAAACAATTTGCTTCTTGTACTCAATGTGGTCCTTCTACACACCAAATACCTTCCCTTCTTCAGATATCATGTTTACAAACTGGGCATCACAAACTCACACACGCCATTATGAATGCAAAGTTATGATTATCAAAAACAGTAGCTAAATGGAAACCATTTCATACATGATATGTGCCATCTCCATATGTGGAATAGGCCTAAAAAATATCGATAAACTCTAATGGCTACTGAAAAAGAAGTCAAAACAAGGCCTTGACTTTTCATGAAAGTACATAAAATCTATCTCAAATATATACACAATTAATGTTTAGAGTAAAGGAATAATAAGAGTATTTAAGACAAAGTAAATTTAACAAAACTTATGAGAAAGAATAACGTAGTTTGAAGTTATATTAGATGTACAAAGAATAACATGATATCCATGATATAATTATATATTTAGTATTTCATGATGGACAGTACACCGCTAAACCAGCAGCAAGATCTGCAGTAAGTTTACAGTATAATATGAATTTACTATTAAAATTAGCTTAGAAGATACTCAGCTAGCTTTCTTCACTGAAAATCAACCAATTAGTGAGCAATAAATGTAGACGGTGGTTGATGATAAATTCAATGCTCAGACAGTTAATATGTGTTTATCCTGTATATGCAAGCTGAAATGAATACTGATTAACCAGCTGGTCAAATACTAACAATTTGTATTTTATTTATTTGTAAATAAAGTTGATCAGTTTGTTTTACAGTGGTGCACTTAATGTGATGAGAATATCAGCTGGGGGGAGGAGGAGGGGGGAGGAGAGGGGGGAGAAGATGGTAAATTTGTGATATCAACATGAGCTCCTAAAGGTGGTTTGGTCGTTTCATACTGTTTGATGTCTGCTACCTACTGTACCTACCTACATGATAGTGAAATAAATCAATTATCAAAGATCTATGGAGTTATTGCAGCATCTCACATGAGACATATATTACAGCTGTTGTTTGAATTTGGAGGTTTCTGTTTCGCACTACATGTAAATCTACTATGCTATATGTATAGTACAGTATGTGATCTTTACAAAGATGATTCTAAACTGTGCTGTATGTATATATGGGGTGTGCATGTACAATGGTGTTTAATTAACTATTCTAGAAATACTCTTCCTATCAATGCTGGCAACAATGAAAAGATCTGAGATTGCGAGGAAGAGTGTTTATTGTGGCAAAATTTATGAATGTATTTTTTTTGGGGGGGGGGATTTTATTTCAGGGGAAAAAAATGTGGGCGAGGGAGGAGAAAATGAGATAAAATCTTCAAAACAATTATTACATCTTTGCATAGGTGTAGCATTTTTTTCTTCTTTGTTTTTTGTTTGTGTATATGTGCTCTATATTACTATGACAACTTAGTGCTAGTAAATAAACACAAAACCTTCATTGAAGACAGCTACATGAAGAATTGAATGAAATGTACTGCAGGCTACATTGAACAGACTACTGAATAATACATCAGATCTTGGTATATTGCTAACTGTTGTGTGGGGTAGAAATCCAATAAAAGGTTAATAGTTCAGAGTGAAACTTATCTTCCTAGTTCCATAAGGAGGAGTCTCTGGTGAAATGGACACAGCAAAGTTAGTAAGGACTGTTCACAGCATTGGGAGGCCACTTCAAAGATAAGGAAGTATCAGTAAAAGAAGCTATATGCTGCTATTGGTTTGATAAGTAGTACCTTCTGAAACTGACTTATGTTTATCTCTAGATAACCTCTGCTATTTCAGAGATCCACAAAAGGATGACTTAATAATAAATATGATGTCTATTGTCTTCCTACTTCATTTGCTTCAATCACTCATACCATGTACAGTACCAAAACTTGTCTCAGTCATGGCCTGATGCCAAGCAGAAATTTCAATTTTATGACAAACAGACCAGCTAAATTCACACATGAAACCTGGGAGATTACAGTTGGCCTATAAAGTGCTCATAAAAAATATCCACAGTTGCTCTAAAGTAGAGGAAGCTTCAGGTGTTTATATACTGTCCATGCAGTTTGCTCATGCAGTACATCAACCACCAGAAAAAAAAAGAAAATGTAAAATGAAAGGGAAAAAAAAAAAACGCCTCTGGTAAAATAATGCTTCCACAGCGAATAATCGAAGACAGTCATCATCGGACGCGTAATGTGTAGAGAAATACGATGATGCGAAATAATGAGGTAGCTGGTTCGTCATCACGACAGTACTCACATCTGCAGCTCGTTGACATTTGTCAAAGATGCAAAAGGCTGCTCCATAAATATTTAATGCATTCTATTTTACTCACTATTGCACTTTTACTTAAACATATGATTGCTCCATGAATTATTTGAAAGCATAGTACTAGTTGACTTATTTATGGTATGAAAACCACTTACTCTGACATTAATACATTAATAATACATTAATATTTAATACATAAAGCTATATAATTTGAATAAAATGGCAGACGGAGATACAGCTTTTTGTATGACAGGTTTTTCTGAATGAATATATTGAAAGCAGTATTAACTTGACTGTAACACGTCAATTAACATGAAGTGTCTCCCACAAAACTACTGCATTAGTATTGACAGCATTGATTTTATGGATAGAGGTACTGTACTGTATACTGCAAACAGCTCAATATTACTGTACCAGTATATCACTTATTCTACATCATGCACAACAAACACAAACACTACATGGGCAGTGTTATAATATATATTCTCTAACGGTGCAGTATATTAGTATAAATTTGATATTACTGTACTAACTCTATACAATCAAATATGTCACTTAATGCAGTATTTTTTAAGTCCGCGGGACTCAACATCTTAAAAATGTTTGGGTCTGCTTAGAAAAACTTGCACTCCTGCCGCCCTCATGAAATCATGCACATTAAAATACCTGTACAGCAACACACAATACTTAACTATAATGACCGCTGACAATAAACTGGCTTGTTCACAACGGCAGCCTATAGTGATAGGTCTATAATATGCCCGAAAGAACAATCAAAAGATGAATCTTGTAACAAATATACAACAACAAAGTGAGTGTCAAATTCGGAAGCGGGTAATTTTGCATATGCTTACCTAGACATCACTCAATGCATACTACTGTATGGTATACAACTCCCTTACATCTAACGTCTGTTAAATGTTATAGGCTAAGAATACGCTGTGATGTCTTGTACTAAACTCTTCAACCTTCTTCACTCTTCCCACCTTGTTTAGAATCTGCTATATGGTCACATCATTTCTCTCTATGCATACACTGCTGACCAATCACACATCTACCAGTCTGTCTTTAATGCTATAACCATGAACAACTCATTCTGTCATAGGCATGAAAGTTGGTTGTAAACAACATTTCATATTTACAGCTCTTCTTTTTCCAGTTTCTTTGTCATAAACTACCAAGTGACTGTTAATTTTCAAGAAAACAGATTTATAATACTGCCTCCGTAAAAAAAACTTAACATTTCGTGTTAAAAAAGAGCTGCTATTCTGAATAATAATACTGGAGAAAGTACACAACTTATACACAATGGAAATGAAACTTTATTTACCTGCTGTTTATTTTCTTAAGGTGTCACAAGCAATGATTTTTTTTTACAATATTGCTTGGTTGAGTAATACTTAACCATGAAGAGCTACTAAAGGTTATCTATGTGTGCTCTTGCCTCAATAAATATTAAAGCACACTGAGAATGATTTGTTATAGTCACCAAATATGTTCAGGAAAGATCACGGAATGATCCTGTCCATAAATTATTAAAGTGATAACAGGATTCTCTTGATATACTTCAGTATATATGCACTGTCAACATGTAAAATCATACTGCATTGTACTACATTTAAAAAGATGATAATTTCTTTAAAGGCAGAACTTGTGTAACTGTCTGTCAGATATTTTGCTGATAAGTCACACTGAGACAAAGTCATAATAAAGTCAAGTATATAAATCATGTTCATATACTCATGTAATACATTCAGTGTCTTGTATATATCTGCTCCTTTAAAATAGCAAATGAATGCAATTTGTCAGTTTATTCATGTATATGATTTTTCATGGAACTCTGATAACGGCATATCCTCCATATGAATATTTTTGGAGTCAGCTGACAGGTCGGGTGAAATATGTAAGAGTCTAAATTGTAATCCAGACTTGTGGTACGAGTACAACAGCATGCATGAGACTACGAGTATAACAGGCAGAATTCCCGAGGCATGAGTACAAGAATGAGGGCAGGGTTTTTAGCACAGTACGAGTACAAAACTATTAAAAATTTCACGAGTACTGTAGGAGTACATGCAGGTAGCTTTGTTAGACCAAACAACCCCCACTACAATTGTGGTTATAACATGGATGAAAGATGTCAGTCCTACTGGAGTGAAGGCCTCATCCTTTCACCACATTCCACAAGGTTGAAGAGATCAGACCATCTGCTAGCGATCAGAGTGAACGCTCTCCGCTTCAGGATCTGACTCTGAAACGATCTTGAGATACCTCCCCTCTCTCCCCTTCCACCCATTCTTCCCTCCTCCCATTGAGGGAAGATCACAATTAAAACTCAGTCTGAATAAATAGATCACTACAGAAGAACTATGTAACACATTAATACAGTATCCTGTTCAATGAGCTCCCTAGTCAAATAAACCATATAGGCACAGAGTATTGGTAAAATATAGTCCTTTGATTAATTTATGAGCAAAACTACATGCATGTGGCCCTTCCTTAAAGTGACCATTTATTTTAAACTGTCAACGATTAACAAATCAAATCTATTAATTTGCTAACCTACAGTAGTTATTTTCAGATCAGACAGACCTGTATTAAGATGCCTACTATTGCGTGTATAGTGCTAGTAGTTTAACTATTACTACAATTAATCTATGAGGAGAAAACAGTAAGAGCTCTGCGTAGCTGATCTTCGTTAAAGTGGACATTTCTTGTAGACTGTCCATGTTTGATCGATTCAAATTTATCATTTTTATAAATAAGCATTCCATTCTCTACTTAAGATTTGACTGCTAGGATACTTCTAATATGAACCACAAATCAACAAGAATCGAGGATAAACTGTAAAGAGTCGCTTTAGGAAAGACATCAAATGGTATTCTATAGAACTCATTCAAGAAGGAAAGAAAGACATTTAGGTCATTATAAAAACTTAAGGACTTAGTAAACAGGTGTATACAGTAATGGGGAGCTCAACAACTTCTACTACGTCATGAAACCTGAACATCTACTATCTGCTAAACTAACTTGCATGTAGTAATAGGAAATATACCATGTATGTAATTCAATACATAAAATAAACATACGATCTGTCTAGGAGTTTCAGGAAAAAAAACAGGTTTAACATGAAGGCATGCATATACAACAACTTTATACACAAGGGCTATATACACTGTATATACAGCCTTGCATCCATAGACCAAGGGTATCATACTAACAAGTTAGGTTTTTCCTTGTTTGTAACCTGAGAAAACATTACAATTGATGATAAAATAGTGACAAAAAAACCTGACATCCTTGACCTCACCTTATATTATCTGATAAAAAGCTTTGATAATATTATAAACAGACTTTTTTTTAATCATTGCAGCCAAATTCAACCTTAAGAATGTCCATGCAATTGGTAAATAAAAATCATTTTACACCACTTACTGTAACAGACATCTTGGTTTTATAGAACTAATGGACTGACTTACTATAGTTAAACAGTACCATACGGTTTTACTTTGTAAGTAAATAGACTATCAGTTTGAGGATAAGAATGCACAATTAGAAGATGAGACAGGTACATGTGATGTAACCTTTTTGGGATATTGTGTTTACAAGATTTGTGTTTATAAAGCTTTACAGAATGTGACCTTTGATGACCCCAAATCACCTTTGACCTCCACCAAAAACAATGTTTCTTGTACTCATGGTAGGGAAACCACATGCAAAATATAAGAGCCAATAAAGTTTCTTATCTGGAGACACTATGTTTACAAGGATTTCAAGGTTGACTCCTGGTGACCTTACATGAACACTGTAAAATCTTTACGTACCAAAGGCTATGCTACCAAGCATATATGAGCTCCTTTGATGTTGATGATGTTGTTGCAGTTTCTTCCTAAGTGGTAGATTTGGAAGGAGGTGTGAGAGGGCAAGGCCCAGGGAGTGAGGGCGCAATGCTACCACGTTTCCAGTGTGTGGTTAGGTAGATGGGAAAGTGTACATGTGAAGTGAGAGACAGGTAAGACAGGAGCTAAATAATTTCTGGAGATACAGCGTTTTTGAGATTTTTACCTATATGCTCACCCCAAATGACCTTAGACCTCCAACTATAGGCTTCTTGTACTAATTATGGGGAAGCCACACGCCAAATATGAGAACTGCAGAGGTTACGAATCTTGAGATATTGTGTTTACAAGCTAGGGTGTCACATACACCAACACAGACATGCCAACTTGACTGCATAGGTTACTTGCCTACCTATGGCGAAAAAAACAAAATGGAGATTTATTCTCTCTGTTTGAAAAATGACCGACTTGAGTGACTTGACTCTGTGCTAGTAGATGACAATCACAAACTTAGAGGAAGTTACCTTTATAAACTTTATGGATGACAACTGATGTTGGTCAATTTTATGTAAGAGGAAGAAGAGGTTAATAGATTGTAGGTTTACCATCTTTGAGAGGAATCACCATTTGTTGCTTGTTCCTTGTAAATTCAACCAGAATTGTTATCCCCTTGAATCAAGCTAATAGAATACTAGTTACCGATTTTTTTGATCAATGCCATGAATTAAGAGAGGAATGGCGCAATCGGACAACCTACAGTCTCATACAGATCAGGCAGGCCTTCACAAAGATAGATGAAAACTGATCATGCAATGAACGATCACATCACAGCAAGCATTGTGGATGTAAATTTATTATATGATAGAAGCTCATTCTACTGTACCTATTGGATTTAGTTGATTACATGTCATTTGTTATTTATATTTGTATTGGAGGTAATCAGCCGAGTAAGAAAACAAGGAAGAATAATAAGAGACTACTAAATGAAAAGAAATCTAGGCGCCTCATGATCCGTGTTGAACTGCAGCCAATAAAATTGAAAATACATATCAAGAACAAAAACAGAAAGTTATGGACAAAAACTTAAAGCTAATATGAATACGTATCCATCCAGAAACCAGGGAGATGATAAAAATGAAAATGGAAGAAGGAAACAAGCTAAACAAACTTGTCTCTCATCAATAACTTGTACAAACAATTCATTTTCATACACATACCAATTGGTATTTACTTTAATTGTGCTGTTTTATGCAGAAGGGAAAACAAATATGGATATATATTTTCTCATGGTTTCATACCTCAAGTTAACATCTTAAAGTAACAAGTTAGAATAGATGTATATTCAATACAATATACATGCACGAACTACTCTGTAAACCACTCTCCAAAATTGCCATGAATTTACACTGTATCAGGGCATTATGTACACGTGAATAAGTTCGTAGTTCCAGTTTGTAATGTAAGGATATGAAGAGCTTGACTCCAGTACTCTCAGGAACCATTTCAGCACTTGTTGTCCAGTTAGCATACAGTAGATACAGAACTCATCACAAGGATGCTCGTTTATACTGTATATGAAATGCTATGTGTGTACAGTATGTGTCAAACTTCCATTTCCTTTTCAGTCATTGGAGGATAAAATGAGCACATTTAATACTTGTACCATTTGACATCAGAGATTGCTGTTTCATACTTGAAGTCTATGCAGGGTGATTGTAGAAACTTCAAAAAAGATAAACTAAGCTGTGATGGGAACAACTCTTACCTGTATGTGATTAGTGGTTACCAGCCTACAAATTAAAGTGGAACAAATATACAAATCATGGATGGTGTACATTAGGGTTATTAAAGGCTATTTACCACCGAATTTAATCTTTCTTTGTACTGATTATCTACTTAGGTAAAATGACACACATACTGCTTTCTGAATGGCAAATTCTATTAAAGGAAATGTTTTCTTTCTGAGCTTTGATCTTAAGAAAAGTGAAGTTATTTTCTGATTTTTTTTTTCTAACAAAATACATAGCTGATAATCCCATACTGTAGCAGCAAGTATATATACTGAATTAGTAAATGAATAACCAGGAAGAAAATAACAAAGTAAATAAATGGACTAATGGAGCATACCATTTACAACAAGGGAGGGAATTACTGTCTTGTACTACAATTAGAACTGCACATAAAAGGTGAGTCAAAAACCACTTAAGGACAAATATGGTCAATGCTATTTGTATAAGCAGTTGGACAGATTGACACAACCAAAATCCATCATCACACACATACATCACACAGCAGTTGATAAATTACTGACGTAATACAATGACCCATAGAGTAGGATATAGAATACTCTACAAATGTGGATCAAGTAATTCAAGTTATAACAGAATCTTGCATACCACAATTCCTGTATTAATGCTAGAAAGTAAAATAATGGTCACTCAAGCTGAATCTGTATGAGCAGTACTTTCCGTCACCAAGCTCACAACTGAAAGTAAGCATTGCTAATTAATGCAGCACTTTTAAGCATCTGGAAATAATTTAAAGTGGGTTGTAGGAGAGAATTAGGGGTGAGGATGGGGGTGGAAAGGAGGCAGTCCAAACTTCTAGGAACAGTTTACAAAAATGTTAGCAAATTTTTAGGTTCAAAACCTGCATCTGTGCACACACTAACAGTATAACACAACAAGTGTTTGCATTGTCTATTAGTTGATAGTAAGCTTATACTTTGTCACTATATTGTATACCTATTGGAAGAAAGACCTCACTATCTGCCAATATGTGTAATCATCGAGGCTGTTGAAGGTACTGTAGGTAACCTACAGATATTAATTAAAACTTTAGCTAGACAATTAACTAATTGCAAACTTCATTTAGAAAAGCTATTACGTACTTGTATTAAAAACAAGGTGAAACTACTCTACTGCATATATGAGGGTATAACTGAACCTTACTGTGGTTCATTTGCCTCATTATGCATGCCATTCCTGAAGTCCTGTGAGATTATATCGGATAAAATGAGGGTATAAACCCAAATGCATACACAGTATATATAATGGAAGCTGAGCATAACAACTGTGAGGGTGTTTGAAATTGCTATGCTATAATTATTTACTTTACACAGTTGAAGAAACATAATTAATACACACACACACAACTAGCTGTACAGAGATCTATAAATAGCAGTTCTCGGTTTCTATTTATCGCTTCAACGGGTCACAAACGCTACCATTTGCATTGATATAATTCTTTCAATCCACATTAACAAACTTGAGGAGATAAATGAGGCATAACAGAAAATGTGTAATTGAAACTAGTAGCAAACATTACAGGGAAATAAAGCATATATACTTTCAAAAGTAATTCTCTGTGTGAAGCCCACTGTGTAATATTAAGGTCTTTCATGTATGCAACAGTATACATGTAGTAATTGCTACAAGGAACTAACAAGTTCATTTTTATGAACAGTAAAGAAGATGTACACACAAATCTTGAGACTAAGTGTCCATGTGACCAGCAGATACAGTACCTGCCAGTGCTGTTCAATGGCTGTCTATAGTGGCTGTTCAGTGCTTTTTTTTTTTTTTTTAACTCTGTAGAAACTTTGCTAAAACATGGAACACCTAAATTTTGCCAAGAATTAAAAACCCTATAAATATATATGTATTGGGACAGGTTTCTAGCCAAGCCCTCCATAATTCTCCATTTTTGTTTCATTCATTGTTGAACTATTAAATTGTTAACATGTAGAAATTATTGTGAAATTTGTATTGAATAGGCTTAGAAGCTATAAATTAGGTTCACCTCTTTGCTGTAAACTGTATTTGTTCCCAAATTAGGTTGCAAGAAGTCTGTAACATTGAAACTAGCAACAAGGTTTTCAAACTCTTCAATTGGGTATTCATTGAAATTTCTAGCTTCCACATATATACCAGAATTTTACACATGATTCCACACTACCTACAGGTAGCCTGGTAGAATATTAAGTTACCTCAGTTGACTTTTTATGATTCACTTTTGTTTTATTTTGTGTTCCCATTTCGTTATGAATGTTGGGGTTATTGGAGCAATCTCTAAGATGTTGAACAGTAAACTTGGCTCCTCAGTCAATTAACCTACATCACCAGCCGATGTAGAGGGTTAACCCTGTTTTTAGCAGGGTGTATTGCAGCTTTCAGCTAACATAGTTGCCCTTGAAGCAACGTGAACATTGTACACAAAGTACTGTCACAACATGCTTCTAAGATATTTCCATGCCTGTGTGTACATGTATGTGGTGCGATACCCAGAGTGCAATGACACTATAGCCTGCAATTTCCAAAACTTAGGCAAATATAACTGTAGAATACTGTAACTGCAGCTATAATATGGCAAGATCTCTACCTCATAGCTCAGAATATTCTCCTCATTACTGTGGCTCTATATGGTCACTTATATAAATCTGAGGTTTAAGATCTTGTTCCTATTCTTGTGGAGGAAAAAAAGATGATCCTCTCTTAGTTGAAAACCAGCAGGAGAACAGCTATAATATTTTAAATAAATTCCCTCCCTCCTACTCCCCCCCCCCTCACCCTAAATCACTATCCCTTGCTACCTAGATCTCATCTATAAATTAAGAGAATAAAAGGGCCACATAGTCAAATATATGACATGGTCACTCACTGAACAGTCAGCAATAGCTATGATACATCCATACATGGATCAAATCTGTAGTTACTCGAAAACAAAACTGAGGAAAATAAAAATAAACTGTGTCTGATTTCAAGATGGTTTACATAGGTCAATAATAAAATTAAACAAACCCTACAGAAAAGCTCTGGGCTAATCCACATGAATCCATACAATTAACTCCCTTAATTGCTATGGCCCTAATCAAAACATTACAACAATATATATATAAGCCATTGTGGCTGGTCGACCTAACATTATGTACATCTACCCTATACACAAACTGGATCCATTTCTCAGTATTTAAGATAAAGAAATCATAATCATAGAACAAATAATAAATATATATATATATATGGCTGAGTTGCAAGTAACTCCCTATTGATTGTTTGTAATCAATGCAAGCTAACCAACAAATAACCTATGCACCAAAATATCATAATCACAAAATACATACACAGTAAATCCCTAAAGGTGAAAGGTAACCTCTGCATGCTCACACAACTGAGATTTTTTACATGCATACACAGTATACACATACAGTACAGAGAGAGAGAGATCTCTGACCTGATGAACAAAGAAATGTTTGAAAACATGTGTCTACTTACCAACCAAGATTATCAGTGGAAAAGGTTAATCAAAATGACTTAATAGATTCCTATAAATAAGTCCCACTGATTGAGATACATCAGTTCTAAAATATGAACAGACAATTATATCCTCTCTAAGACACACAAACAAAAAAACATATCCAATATTCTTACCAGTTAAATGATGTACAGGAGGTGAAAACATAGGATACGATATCTCCAATCCTGGGTATAAGCTACCGTTATTGACAGCCATTTCACACTTGGAAAGACCTTCAAATTCACAGTTCAACACAATCCCTGACTACAACAGACCATAGTGTTGAACAAAAGAGAGCTTATCAGCCCTTAATATGATAGTAGTCTGTTGTGTTGTTGTGTGAGTATAAATGGCTCTGGGCAGCAATATTAAAAGCTTGGTTGAAGAGCTAGCTGTTGTGTGTGTACAAAAGATTACCATGAAGAGAGACACTGAGTAAAGGCAATGTAATATACACAGTGTAACATCCCAGTGGAGTGGTTTAGTCCACTATGTAGTGGGGGAGATTTTTATGTCACTTTGACAGTCTGTAGGGCTACTATTTTTACTAGTGAATACTGATTGTAGGCAAATTATGACTGTCTCAGTTAATGAAAATAATGAGACCATTGCTAGGATTAAGGAACAGCTCAATCACTTTAACTCTATGTATTATTAATAAACCAAATATAATAAGTATTTATGCAACTACAAGTAAATATGAATATTGTATGTCTCTTCTTTCAATGCAGCAAGAGTTATAGGCCTTCTGAAAATTTCAAAGTCATCAATAACAGTTGAGGTGGATCCAAATGTCATATTGTAACAAAATGAACCCTCAGAAGGATCTTCAGTACTGTCAACAAATAAATAAATACAGGAGCAGTAGGCTGTAAATATAATCAAATTATCACTGCCAGCAATTTTCATTTCAAATTTATGAAAAAAGACAAGAATTTCAACTGATTTTTCTGAGAAATTGTTGATATTCAAAACAACTTTATTTACTTACCATTTTCTTTAATATTTTCATTTGTTACAAACAATCTAGAAGAGTTTCCTAGTTGGATCTGTTGCAAATCTTTAATTGTGAGTTTTAATCCATTGATGGCTTGGTTAAATTTGTTGTCTAGCACAAAACAGTGATTACAATTATTCTGTTTGTTTTAGTTGTTAGATTCATCAATAATTCAAAAGAAGACTTATTTCTTAATATTCTCTCACTGAGAAGATCTCTGCAATACGAGAAATCGATTGCATTTGTAGTAACATTAGATCTTGCATATAGTGCAGAAGCTGCTTTGTCATTTGAAAGTAGGGTTCAAGCATTAAATCATTTCATACATTTGACTTTAAATGTTACAATAATTCTTCATTTGGCATAAAATGCAGAATAACTATTAAATGTTGTGTCAGGAGATAGCATACTGCCAGTTCTCAGTTAGTTTTGACTTCAAATAAATTTTTAATCAAAGATATTTCGGTAGAGCTTTTGATTATTAATCCCTTGAAGCTAATTCAATTTTGTCATCTCCATAAAGCCTTTTAGACTGGTGTCAGCCTGACTCATGAACTCTTTAAGTACTTTTGATTTGTGAGTGTTTAATTCTCACACTCTCTCTTAAGTTTATTGAGTTTTTACTTTTCTTTTCAAATGTTGAGTTTAGCCCAATCCAACCCTCCTCCCTTCCCTTGATTTAGGAAAAGAGATTACAATATTATTTCTTCCTAAAAATTAAATGTTACATATATATGTTACAAGATCACTGACATGCAACTTAAAAGTCTATGGACACCTCCCCAATTAGTCCCATATTCAGTACATTTGTTCTGTGTGTTAATTTCATTCAAAATCTGTTGAAAGCTTTTAAGAAGTGTTTTTGTTTCTAAGATATATACACATATGAAGTTTTGATAAATTTGAGGAAACTCATTAGATATGTGCAAACTATGACTTCGAGGGTTGTGCTCATCAATAGTAATAAGTTAACCCCTAATTACAAGACCACATATATCATTTGAATAATTTGATGTTCCTCTTTCTAAAGAATACAAAAAAATATTCCAAAATAATCACCTTAGGCCACAAACCTGCGTTCAATATCCTTAAAATGAAGGTTGCAAACATACGAATAACATATCGGAAAATTAGGTAGGCACTCCCTTCTATATCATCAATTTGAGTAATTAGCTGATGTTTATGCATGAACAAAACTAGAATCGAGAAAAGACTTGTAAAACGGTCAATCTTTTATCGATTTTGATGGGAGTTGCAGCTATTTTCATGGTTTCTACCTATTAGAGTGATAAGGACAATGTTGTTTGTAGGAGTTCGTTGACCTTTAATGTACTATCCATAGAAATATCCTCTAAATGCAGTAGTAACAAATTAAGTTAAATGGTTGATGGAAGAGAGGGACGGAGCCCTGGGTTGGAAGGTTCATTTGTGTGCTTGCCAACTGGATAGCCAATCAATGACTTGCAGTTTCGACTTCATTACTGTAAAAAAAGGACTGAAATCTTCACTCTGTAGTATTTTGATATTTATGAGCCAATCTTAATAAACTGCATTCTAATGGAATTAAATATTAATAAGCATTTAAAATTGATCAACATCAATGTTCTGTGTATTAGACTTAATAGTCCAGTCACTTTAGTTGATAGCCTTCATTTGTTTAAAGAATCATTTGTCCAACCTAGACTAATAGCACTGTGTTTTACTACTCTACAACACATCAAATTTAACATTGTGCCTTAAGTCATTCTTGAAAGAAGATAATTTCTACAACTCAACTGGAGGCAACGAAATAGGACAGAATTGAGCAATTATTTTAAATTTATCAATTTTACAAATTGATCTTTCAAAATTGATGACAAATTTCCTTCATATAGGTTACTGAATTTTTCATTCTAATTCATTGTAGATGTACATAATAAAATCTGTTATATATATATTGTTAGTGATTTTTATTAAGACATGGTAATAATGGAGCCAGGCGCGTAGCCAGGAATTTGCCAAGGGGGGGGCGAAACTGTAGAAAAATTTTCAGAGCCGTAGATATGGCATTGCATACTATCTAAGCGTAGCGCCACCATGAGTTGGCGCGAAGCGTACAAGAAAATTTTGGCTG